>ML313746.1:0-113515 GCA_005239505.1 Nicotiana paniculata
TAGAACGCACTAAGATTACGATATTTAATTAAGCACGTTGACTAGGTATATTCCTATCCTAACTACAAATCCGCTCCCCTGAAGGGTTAAGATCATGCTCTCTTCAATTCGTCTCTAATATATATACGTCTTTCCCAAGCATAACATAGATAGTATATAGAACCTAATTGCTGGCCAAATAATTAAGCAAATAAACGCAGAATTGAAGAAACAACCATATATTGAGCGAATTAAAATTAAGGTTAAGTTAATATCGAATAATAATATTCATGGCTAAACCACAATCCCACAACAATGGGTGTTTATCCACTCATACTTGAATTAAACAATTGCATAAGTCTTTGCATCAATGGAAAATACTAGATTAAGATTAAGAAAATTGATAATCATTTGCTTCTTCAATGATCTTGTGTGTATATTCTCTCCAAAAATGGCGTCCTCCCTCTCTAAGTTGTGTTATTGGGTCTATTTATACGTTTGGGATAAACCCTAAACGTGTAGGAGACTTCTATTCCAACCGAGAAATACTTAAAAACCTTTAAAACTCGGAGTTGACTGGACCAGGCACTCAGGCGTTAAGCCCCAAACGCCCCCTTAACGCCTGGGCAGGCCTAGCGTTAGGGGTCTAACGTCAGGGTCACCCTAGCCTTAAGGGCCAAACTCCCCCTTAACGCCTGGGCATGTCTGGCTTTAGGGGCCAAACGCCCGGGTATTGCCCGGGTCACTCCTTTTCGACTCTTGATCGTATTTTCGATGTTTATGCACCCATTTAGCTCGGTTTCCATCTCCAATTCACCTACACATGAAATAGACTCCATTATGCACATATAACGTGTATTTTTATCACAAAAGCACATAAAATGTAAGGTATATAATGCTTAAAACTATGAACTCTAGCCACGCATCACTATCTAGCACAACGCTAGAATTCACTGGTTTCGGCGTGTACTAGAAAGAAATGATCATTTCAAGGTCGGTGAATCACGGTTCGTCGTCCTTGGCATCTCATCACTACTCGAATTGGTGTTGATTCCTCTCGTGTGGTATAGCTCTACTTCCATCGTCTTCTTTTTTTTCTTTTTCATTAGGTTTAGGTTTCATTTAATTTCCTTGCTCGTTCTTCTTTTTCGTTACTGATTCGCTTGATCGTATATGTATTTATGTACTAGTTATATTAATTAGTTGTCCATCCTTAGGTTATTTGGATTAAACTTTGTTTAATGGTTTTAAGTGTATTTACGTGTAAGTACGTTAGATTAGTATATATTACTCATGGTTTCTTTTTTGTTTTTATCAAACAGTATATTCTATGTTAGGTTAGACGAATTAATCTTTGGTTTCCTTTATACTAATGTTTAGTCTTTTAGGTCAAGTATATTCAGTGTTTGGTCTCGTTGCTGCGTTTTTGTATTAAATGGTTTGCTTAGCCGTAGATAAAGCAATCAATTGTTTGTGATTAGGTTTAAGCTCTGATTTTCAGGTTTAGTATTTCTAGTTTTGTCTATGTTTAAGCTAATTAGTTTAAGGCCTTAACTACATGTTTTGTTTATTTATAGTCATTAGATTCTTTTGTTATTTTAATTGTTCAAGTCTAATTATCTGATTTTGCACCTTCTAATTTGAAGCAATAGTTTAGTTTGTTATTGGTTTGTGAGGATAGTAGAAAGTACTTGAGTGTAGGGCCTTTGTTAGTTTGTTTTTACTGTTCGGGGACTGTTGGGAGTGCAATACTCCAAAATTTTGTCCACAGTTGGTGAAGCAAACTCTTCCTTGGATAGATTTTTGGTTTTGAACAGATTTTTGGTCGAAAATCTATCATTTTAGATAGATTTTTGGTTAAATATGTCCCAAGAGTCCTTCTCCTCTCCTATAAAGGTAAGGTCTTTTACACAATCTAAGATATATTCAAAACATCTCTACTCACTCAATAAGAACACAAAAACTTGAGAACTTGAAGGAGTTTTCTTGAGAGCAAAAATCTTCCTGAAATACATAGTCCTTGAAATCATTTTTGATCTCTTTCTTCTTCGGATGTTGCTGAGTTTCTGGGTTTGATTTCTGCCGGGTTTCCAACACTTCTAACATTGTTTTGTTGCTAATTTATTGTTGTTTTCTATTGCTAAACCTTCTCACTCACTGCTGCATTGCATTATTCTGCGATCCAGGTAATTCCTACGCTTATGTAATGTAGTCTTATATGAATGAAATGAAGAAGACTCAATAACTTGAAATCGTTTTAGTTTCTTCTACTTCTTATTCTATTGTTTGGTTGTTAGATAAATTCTGGAGTTCCTTATATTTGATTGTTAGTTTGTATCAAATTGGATTAGTTTCATCGTATCACTGTTAGAATCAAAGTAAAAGGGTGTGTATTAACATGTTTAGCTCTAGTTAGTGCTTAAAAATTCAAGTGTGAAGGCTTTGTTTGCCTTTATTTAACTGATGTTAAATAAACACATACATGAAATACTCTTAAACTTCATACTTTAATTCTTTTTTCTTTGTTCAAAACTAGTATCAATGTTTTCTGTTGGTGGTTATGTTGAAGTTATAAAAAAGGGAGAACTGATCTTATGGGCTCAAAATGTTTCTTGCTAGGCATTATATTGATTTATTTTAATTATTTTAGTTTTCTCATGGATGCTTATAGCACTCTCAGTTGGGGTTTAGCATGTTAAAATTGGTGCGATAAATTTATAATATTGTCAGATGTTAAGTTAATTCGGGTCATGGGGTTGAAAATACTTTCAGCTTTTTAGTAAAAAGGTTGTCCACTCTTTAAAATAACAAGTTGAGCCAACTTTTATATTTTTATTTAATTGAATAGCCTCAATAAAAATCAGATTTTTATTTCATTAAATAACTTTATAACTTAGTCTCTTTTATAATTAATTTAAGTGATAGGCAATTAGTAGGTACACTTTAACGGAATCGCTTGCGTAGCGTCATGTTCAACCTTCAATAAATCAATTTAATAAATCTCACGCCATGTACAATAGTTCTTAATTAATTTTTAATTTAATTAATTTTTTTTTGCTAAAATAGATCATTCGTTTGCGTAGATCGATAGTTGAAATTTAATAAAATTCAAAATTAATTTTCTCAAATATAGTAATTTTTCCAAAAGTGATAACATGCTAATAATCCTTTGTCATATTTGCGGATTCGCTTGCGTAGCGCTGTTATGACTAAATTAATAAATTTCACTCGATCACGCATTCACTTGCGTAGTGTGGTTACGATATCTCATTATTCAGAACATCATTTAATAGTTCTAATAATCAAGCAATAAAAGCGGACATAGGTAAAACATCAAAATCATATAAATAATAGTTTGTCCAAAATTAATTCAAGACAACTATTAAGTCAATAAAGAGACCGTGCTAGAACCACGAGGCTCAGAAAATGCCTTACACATTCTCCCCGGTTAACAGAGTTCCTTACCCAAACTTTATTTTTGCGGACCGATAAAAATAGAGTCAAACCCTCCTTTGACTAGGGATTCAAATAAAAGTTGACTTGGAACACCGAGAAAAATAAATCCAAGTGGCGACTCTGTACATAAAATAATCCCAACTCAAATTTGTCACTTTAAATGAAAAACTCTTTAACCCACAATCCACAACACACATATATTTTTGGGTTAGAAAAGAGGTGTGACATAGGGTCACCAGATATTGTCTTTAGTGTGGGTCTTTGTGTCAGGTTTCAATCAAATCTAAAGGAATCTCATCTGAAGGCAGCCTAGAGAATCCTGAGATATCTCAAAGGAACACATGACTCGTTTCTCTACTATCCCTCAGGAGACAACTTTGATTTAGTTGGATATGCTGATGTTGATTATGCGGGTATCTGGTGGATATGAAAAACACTTCTGGCATGACACACTTTCTGGGTTCATGTCTAATATCATGGGGTACAAGAAAAGAAAACGCAGTGGCCTTCTCAACTGCAGAAGCTTAATATGTAGCGGCTGCCTCTTGCTATGCTCAACTACTGTGGATTAAGAAACAACTGGAAGACTTTAAAGTGTTCTCTGATTGCGTGCTCTTACTGTGTGATAGTACCAGTGCACTCAACATGGCCAAGAATTCAGTTCAACATAAGAGAACAAAGCACATCGATGTGTGACACCATTTTCTCAGAGACAATGTTGAGAAAGGGCTCATATGTATGAACTTTTTCAGCACAGAAGATCAAATTGCAGACATATTCACCAAAGCACTGAGCAAAGAGCACTTTGAAAGGAATCGTTTGGCGCTAAGGTTGATAAAACCAAGCTCAGGACCTGGTCCATCGATTATTGACTATGAAAGAAATATACATGATTAGCTAAAAGTGTTTTATGGCAAAGTCTAACTCATTTCTGCATCGTTACAGGTAGACTCGCCCGTTATGAAGCGACCCGACTACCCAAATTACTGCCTATTCCTAACCGGTCTCTCACCTTTCTTAAATACACCCTTTCACAATCACTTTCACCACAATTTACATAAAAAAATACAAAATTTCCCTTTTTCTTTCTTCAAACCAAACTCTCTTTTCTTCAACCTATTGCACTCTACCATGTCTAAACACCAGGAAACACAAGATGTTCCCAGTGTCGTCTAAACTGAGTCCTCACCTATTGAAATGCCAGTGATATAACTCACACTCTCCACTCCGGCCAGTCCAAACCCTAAGTCAGAGTCACAACCACCCTCTGTTTCCTCTCCAATGCAATCGAGTACTGGTTCTCATTGGAGTCGCAAAACTTTGACTCCCAAGAAGTTTGTGGATGCGACCTCTCCTTCTGCCTCGCTGGAAAAAATGGTTGAAAAAGATACAGTCGAAGAAGAAGAGAATCACAAAATTTCCAGTCTACTAATGGAATAAAGTTGTGGCAAAGACCAAGATGTTAGTCATATCCATGATGAATCGACAATGAGAACCCCTTCCCTTGAGTCTACAGGTAATACTCCTCCTACTTTATGGTTTACCATGGGGTTACAAGAACAAGAGGCCATAGAAAATATGTTGCCAATAGCTGCTGAGGGAGTTGTTATTGAGGATGGTGAGGGTGTGTATGAGTCTCAGTGGGAAGAAAATAGTACACTAGTGGAGAATAGGGAACTTGTGCCTGTTGAATTATCAGCACCGGACAGTACTACTGGGGCACCAACTGAGGGATTTGATCCCTCCACAGAGGAGCCAACCCTTGGTTCCTCTCAAACACCCCAAGTCAGTACTGATCCTGCTCCCTTTCCTCACTTCTACATTGAACCTTTGTCCATGGTTGTTCCTAAAATGAGATCTTTATCTGAATAAGAGAATGAGGACAGTTAGGGGTGGGCATTCGGTATTTCGGTTCGGTATTTAATAATTTCGGTACGGTATTTTGGTATTCAATTTATTAATTGTGTATACCAAATACCGTACCTAAATATTTCAGTACGGTTTAGTGTTTATTATTTTGGTTCGGTACGGTTTCGATTTAATATTCGGTGATAAAGAACGACGAACTCGAATTTCACTTTTTCTCCTCAAAACGTTTAAGCAGTCATCAAAGTGATAGAGCCACACTAGTGATGTGAAATTCTGCGTTAGTTAATAATAGTAAATCTATTTGTAGTTTCTGCGCTTATTTGATCCAAGATAGCAGAACATTTGGAGACGTGCACATTTTAAACTATTCCAGTTAAACCTTCTCATGGAATAAATGCATCATATCCGCAATAGTCACCAATTCAAGCACACTTCATTAACTATTGAAAGGAATGCAACAATCCCTTAACCATTAACCCTTCTTTAGTCAACAAAATGAATTTACATCCAAAAGAAACTGCATATTACATCAAGAACATAACATTTCTAGAATCCTACTTTTAAAACATATTGCTGTAGAAAATTCATATGAACCTAGCCGGGGCGTTGAGCTTCGAAATAATCCAATCCAATGATTGAGTGAGGAGTGAGGAGAGACGAGTCAGAAATCTGAATCACCAACAGCACGACAACGAGACACCCAGATCGGAGACGGAAATAGTGACTCTATGAGACTGTGACTGCCTGACTGAAGAACTGAAGTGAAGATGAGAGATTGAGTGTGGCTGCATGTGTGAAGACTGAAGAACTGAAGATGAGAGCTAACCTAATTTGCTAATTGGTAATTTCTATAGCTAAAAATTAAAATGGCCTAACCTAAGACTAAGAGTAGTAGAGTACTGGGCTTGGGCAGTTGGGCTTGGGAATTAAATTTGGGCTTGGGTGCGTTGCTTGGGGCTGGGCAATGAGTGGGTAGATATAGATAGGGTCCAAAAAAAAAGTCCATAAAATTTTGGTATTTCGGTATATCGAAATTTTAAAGTTATAATACCGAGAACCAAACCGAAATACCGAAATACCGAAATACCGAAAATATAATACCGAATTAGACCGAAATACCGAAATCGAAATACCGAATTAATTCGGTTCGGTTCGGTTCGGAATTCGGTTTTTCGGATTTTATGCCTACCCCTAAAGACAGTGAAGATGATTATGATAATGTGGCCATTGATAGTTCTATCAGGGCTAGGAGAAGACAGGCTACTAGTCAAGTGCCAACTCCTAAGAGACCTACCACTAGGTTGCAAAAGAAGGAGGCTCTTGAGTCTGTTATTAAGAAAATCCAAGAACAACAAAGAGGAAAACATTGGTAAAGGACGGGAAGGTTGTGAATGAGAAAGTAGTGTCTGTTGTTAATGTTGATGATGAAGTGGATGAGGAACCTGGTTCCTTAACTCGCAATTTCTCATAGAAGCACACTATCCCCAAGTCAAAAAGGGGTTCCTCTATGAGTACAGAGTGTTTGAACATAATTGAAGAGTGACAACTCTGGTGGAAAGATAGTTGAGGAATCTAGAGAAAAAGTGACAGAAGAATCAGGTGAAAAGGTGTCTGAGAAGAAGATGTCTAAGAAATCTGCTGAGAAAGGAAAGAGTGCTCGGAAATCAGTGAAAAGGAACGGTGATGCAGTGAGGAACTTGGTTCTTCCAAAAAGTCCAAGTTTATTATTCGCATGATGCTGGCACGGAAAAATTTAAAAATCAAAAGGTGATGTAGGATCGTACATTTGCCCCTGATATTCTGGATATGGCTGGCATGCGCCAATTGGTGGAGATCTATGAATTTCAACAGTGGACACACTTGTTCACATGTGACAGTCCCAAAGTGTATGAGGAAGAAGTGCGCAGTTTTTATGCCGATTTCTTTACAATTGAGGATGATCATATTTTTATGAGAGGGAACATATTCAGAGGAAATACAGGATATGTGTATGTCATTCTGGTTCTTAGGGGGAACTTCAAATATAATTTTATCATCATTAAAAAAGGAGAAATTGATAGGTTATATGTACCTTGTTATGTTTTGATGATCTAACAAATTTAATGACAAGAACCAGATAAGGAATCTGATACACATCCTCAAGTTTGTGGGAATAACAAGTCTCAAGATGGAGATGTATATAAACTCTTCAGAAGTCAAAGAAACAAAAAGGGGAACAGATGGACACCAATTCCCCTGATGACCGAAACCAATCAACTCTCCAACAACTGTAAAGTTGCTGCCTACACACGCAACAGTGCAACAATCAACTTCATTGGTAATGCTTCTGTAGCAAACATGCTTTCATCATTCAAGCGATGTCACCAATGTTATATTAACATTAAACCAAAGACAAAACATCACTTGAACATTGAAGAATCCATCAAGAACTCTTTCAAGTGATCAATCTATCTGGCAAGCAATTCTCAAGAGCATCAAGAACAAAGAACAACATAGCAACAGACCAGTTCCCTGTATTGAGTTATTACATGTCATTAGTTGTGTTGTACCTTTGTTAAAGTTCTCTACTTGTAACTCATACTTAGCTTAGTTAGAAGCATTGTGTAGAAAACCATTGTAAATCATAAACCACTATGTTTGTATCTTGGCTAGAATTAGTTGAGTTGTAAGTCTTTGTAATAGAGTTATTACAAAGTGGCTTGTAATAGAGTTGTTACAAGTTAGCGAAGGATTAAGAGGTTAATTCCTAGGTTACAATAGGTTGTAATCTAAAGTTAGTTCAGTAGTGAAGTTGAAATCCTACAAGAGTAGGTCGTGGATTTTAATCTCGTGAGCTGAGAGTTTTTCACGTAAAACTTCTATGTATTATTTACTTACTGCAGTGTGCGTGTGTTCTATGGAAATTAATAGAGAACCTGTTTGTCTATATATTTTGGTGGACCCTTAAATTCTCTCAGTAGCAACACGAAAGGGGCTTCTTAATGTGTATCGTTCACTCGGATTAGTATTATATTTTGACCCAAGATATTTCGGCCACGAGTGTCCCCTGTTCATTTTTTGGCTCTATATTTGAAAGTTAGCTACTAAGGAAAACTCTAGAATATTATTCAGGAATTTCATTTGGAACTTGAAATTTCAGGAAGTGACAATTTTTTAATTTCGAAGGCTGAAAATGGCTATTTGTGAATGTTACCCCCTAAACTTCCGCAAGTCCTAGTTAGACGAGTCTTTAATGAGGTGCAATTTGCAATGACAAGAAAAATGTTACTATAGTAATGCAGTGGCTATACTCAAACGCCTCCTTTGCTTAATCAATAAGGTGGACTCTTGAGCTTAATTAGGAGATCCATATGTGATATTAGCCTTGTAAATTTAAGCTGATTACAGTTCTGAAGTCTTTTAGAACATCTGATCATAATTTTAAGAAGTATTGATAATTTAATGTTTTAGAGATGTAGCAGTTGATTTCGTAATATAGATTGGTTTATTGCCTATTCTGCCAATGCCAAAAGTAATTTTTTTTAATCAAAAAGTACATTTTCCTCAATTTGAGGTGTTTAGATAAATTTTTTGGAGGGATAAAAGTGTTTTTACATAGAAGCAGAAATAATTTTTGAAAAGCGGAAAAAAATAGTTTTTTCCCATAAGCATAAGTAGTTTTGAATTTTCTTTCTACAAAAAATTTAATAAAATATTATATATACCAAAATAACCTTATTTAGTTTATACTATTAATCATATATATTGACTTTTGGGATGAATTTTCGTATTTGTTGAATAATTTTTGGATATATTGTTACAACATGTGCGTCCCAGGGTGATTTATAATAAATATGAGACTTGTTAATCATGATTTAAATGAGCTTAAAGTCATAATATGACTATATATGATGTTTATATAAAATATAAAATACAAAATTTGGAAAAAATTGAATTTAAGTTGCAGAAAAACCGACTAAGAATTTTCCTTCTAATGAAGCTTTTTGAGCAATAAATTTCGTGTGTTATATGAGGTCCTTTTGAGACCTATTATATACCAAATTGAAGGTCATGGAATGTAGTTTCTCCAACACTCTTAACCGTTCATTTATACGACTGTTTTGTAGTCCACTCGTGTTGGCCTATTGTGCTGCTGATTTATGAAGTTTGGAAGGATAAAGGGTGTGGAGAAACGCCGCATATGGTAGGGTAGTGGGATGGTCTCTCGTCGTTGTAGTTTATGACTACTTGATAACTTGTCGATTGGGTGTGTTATGGTATATTTGGGGTTTTTGTTGTATTAAAGGTCCCGAATTGTAGTTAGGTTATTTTTGAGTTGTTGATTGTATTGTGTTGTATCTCGCCTATTGTACGCTTGAGGGAGCAGTAAAATCAGGGAAAATGTTGCCCGTTTTATTTTAGAATCGAGTTATCGTTTGAGATACGTGATACACTAGCGCCATCTAAGTTGTACATGTATTTCTTTGTTATAGGGTTGACGCGCTAGTTGTCATAAGCTTGTTGTTGAGTTGCATTGACGACTTGAGGTATGTTAAGGATATCCCTTCTTTCCTTTTGGCATGATCCATATGATACAGCGAACGAGCAAGCACACAACCTTCACAAATGATTCTATTCTTAGAAGTACTAGGGTTGTCTATATGCTTGATTCCTCATATGTCCTACTATTAGGGGTGTTCATAAAAGCCCGAAAAATCGAAACGAGCAAGCACGCAACTTTCACAAATGATTCTATTCTTAGAAGTACTAGGGTTGTCTATATGCTTGATTCCCCATATGTCCTACTATTAGGGGTGTTCATCGAACCAAACCGAAAACAAAACTAAATCGACCAAAAAGAAATTGATACTTTTTAGGTTTGGTTTTAAATTTTAAAAACCAATCAATTTTGGTTTGGTTATTGTTTTAATAAAAAATTAACCAAAAAAAAAAACGAACCAAACCGATTTTAGATTTAGTTTATTACACCTATATATGTGTATATTTTTATATAAAGTTTCTAAAATTTTATGGTACATATTAGTCGTTTATATTTTAGTCTAATTTTTTGCTATTATAATAATCTAATTCTTTGCGTATACATTCTAGTTTGATTGGTAATTTTCTTTTGCTAAGTATAGAAATTTATTTCATATTAAAAATAATCGATTTTTAATTGAGTACTTAAATTATTTATCACTATTTGATTCAATTATCATCAATATATCTTGGTAAACGATAAATTTCTCAAAGAGCAATTGGTTTGATAGTATTACGTTGAAAATATAGCCTCCGGGTTATGTGTATGTCTCATATTTAAGAAAAAATCGATAAATAACCGAAAAACCCGAAAAATCGACCAAAACTGAATCGATAAAAAACCAACATAATTGGTTTGGTTTGATTTGGTTCCAATATTTGAAGAAACCGACTTACTTGGTTTGGTTTCTTTTTAGAAAAATACCGATCCAAACCGAATCATGAACATCCCTACCTACTTTCATATAGTCTGTTCATGGGTCGCATAAAATATTTAAGTTGATAAAGATTATTTCGTTATATAACCGAAGGCATATTGATCTTATGACTTATTTCTTATGTATTCCATTCAATTTATACATGTACGTTGACCCATGGCCAGATGACGTTATATACGCGTATATTATATGTATATACGGTATGAGAAAAGGTTACATCGTTATATACGTACCACCACCTGACATATATTTAAATCATCTTGAAAGAATAATGTACTTTACAATTTATTTTTACTATTTGCTTAAATAAAATAAAAAACTTAATTATTGTCTTTAATAGTAATAGCTATTTGTAATTATTTATCTACTTATATAATATTAACTATTAAGTAAATTTGACACTTAAAATATTTTTTGAAAAGTTTGATATAATACAAATTATTGTTAACAAAAACCATTTGTTTTTTAAAGTAGTTTTTTTAACGGCTTGCTAAATTAATGTGCAGTAATAGTGCAAACTATCTCCACCAGCTTACGGTGCAAACGTGGCAAAACAAACTCCACAGCACTTCCCTCATCTACCGCCATTCATTTTGCAGCAATCAAAAACCCCTTTCCCAAGTCTTGTCGTCGTCTCTTTCCTAATTCCCACAAGAAGCTTCCTTTATATGCAACAATTCACAGCCCCCATTTACTATCAAAACATTCTCAAATTCCATTCCCAATAACTAATTTCCCATTCCATCACAATTCCCTGAAAATGGGCATGATTTTGGGTAAGATCACTGTAGAAACACCGAAATACGAACTGATTCAGTCTACGGCTGACTACGAAATCCGCAAATACCCAGCATCTGTTATAGCACAAGTCACATATGATCCAACCCAGTTCAAAGGAAACAAAGATGGCGGGTTTATGCTATTAGCCAATTACATCGGCGCACTGGGCAATCCTCAAAACGCTAAGCCTGAAATAATCGCCATGACAGCTCCTGTAATCACCAAATCATCCGAAAAAATCGCGATGACTGCACCAGTAGTGACTAAGAATGGTGATACAGAGAACAATATGATGACGATGCAGTTTATTTTACCTGCAAAGTATACAAAAGCTGAAGAGGCACCTAAGCCGTTGGATGAAAGGGTGGTGATTAAAGAAGAAGGTGAAAGGAAGTTTGGTGTGGTGCAGTTTAGTGGGACTGCAAGTGATAAAGTGGTAAAAGAGAAAGTGGAGAATTTGAGGAAATGTTTAGAGAGAGATGGGTATAAGATAATTGGTGATTATGAGTTGGCTAGGTATAATCCTCCTTGGACAATTCCGCCATTGAAGACCAATGAAGTTATGATTCCAGTTGAGTGAGCTGAAAATTGTGTAGTAAAGAAAAACATGATGAGACTGCTGTGAAGCTAGCTCGTGAACCTGCTTTATCTGGTGTTTATTACTTATTGAACTGTGTATTTCTTGTTTATATGTTTACGTTGTTGACTATGATGTCTTTGCATACACTGGTGTCAATTATTCATAGTTAATTTGCACATATTTTATCTCAATTTTATACTTTGCCATAGTAAAGTAGTATAACTGATGTGGTTTTGCAAGCACCTCATGTGTTTAAGTCCTTATTCTCTAATTTTCACTTCACACGCCGCTCACGAGTTGGTGGGACAAATTCAGATTTTTACCCAAAGTGGCATATTGTGTCTAACGTGGATAACCTAGTGCACAAAATATCACGTATTCAACAGGATCCGGGAAGAGTGGCATCCCAAGATGTAATAGTGACGGCCTAGTGCCTACCCGAATCCAGCGTTAGCTACTTCTACGATTCGCACTACAAAAAATCTTGCAAAAAGCGACCAAAAATTTGGTGGGTCGAGGACCGAGCCTCGACTGTACATGTAAGTTTTCACTTTTCATTAAGTATTTTGATTTACACTTATATAAATTTTGAAATACTAATTCAATGTAATTTTTCTTATAGGATCACTTCAGAGCTGACGTGGAGGAATTCATACGCAGTCAGCCACCTAATGAGTCGAGCGAGGCAATCCAACTTTCAGACGAGGATGCTGAAAGAATATGGATGGAGGCTGATGGCGGTGCAAAATGGGGAAGGTATACGAGCTTTCTACTAAGAAGTTTCATCGCTATCACTGTGGAATGCAAGGAATAGGGACTTCCTCGCAAGGCGAGCAACTTCGTGATGCTCAGTACGTTGGCATGCAAGCTCAATACCATGGCATGCAAGCTCAGCTCAAAGCTCTCCTAGCTTCTGGAGCTTTTCCGATTCCCCGGTCTCGCGAGTCATCGCCAGAGGCTCAACTTGAACGTGAGCATTCCTTCCGTCCTCCCCGTGCTAGTTCCTCCCGTCCTCCCCGTGATCGTTATTCTCGTCCTCCACAAAATGACCCTTCTCATTACCATCTTGATAATGAAGATTCATCAGACGATGATAATAATGATAGTTGAGTGAAACAGTCCTTGAGTACTTTTATATACTTTGAACAAGACAATATAACTTTGGTGTGTCTTCGAATGGGCTTGTAATAAGTGTTAACTTAGTTTTGTTAGTTTAATGTGTTAGTTCTATTGAACTTTATACTTTGTTGGTTTTAATATTGGTTTTAATGTTGTTGTTGTGTTATTGTTGTTGTTGTGTTGTTGTAATTCGTATTGTTGTTGTGTTGTTGTTGTGCTGTTGTAGTTCGTATTGTTGTAGTTCGTATTGTTGTTGTTGTTGTTGTAATAGGATTTGGTATGCTGGCAGGTGGTGTAGCTGCCAAAATAGGCAGTTTCTACCAAAATAATACCCAAAAAAGCGACCAACTTTGGCCGCTATTCTATAATTTTTTTTCCGGGGCAATAGCGACCAAAGTTGGTCGCTAACTAACCCAGATTTCCAGAATAGCGATCAAAGTTGGTCGCTATTTTATTAAAAAAATATTTTTTCTGAAAATTGGCGACAAAAGTTGGTCGCTTATTTAATAAAAAAAATTAAATTGTTGAAATTAGCGACCAATTGTGGTCGCTTTTTATTTTTAAAAAATTATAAAATAGCGATCAATTTTGGTCGGTATTTTCCAGATTTTAAAATATTATATTTTTTTTACAGACCAAAGTTGGTCGCTATATTTTGTATAATGATAAATAAATAAATAACGTAATTTAAAAATAGAGACCAACTTTGGTCGCTAAATTTATATTATTAAAATACTATAGCGACCAAAGTTGGTCGCTTTTTTTGATACCGGAATATATGGTCCCTAAAGTAAAGGGACCAACGAAAAAGCGACCAAGCCATTTTGGATGCCTTTTGGTCGCTTTTGTACTATTTAGCGACCAACTTTGGTCGCTTTTCGAGATCGTTTTTTTTCAAATTTTTAATAGTGTCGAACCTGTAACCTATAAGGCACGTGAAGATAACTTTCCTTATACTCCACAGTTCCCTTCACAAATTAGAATATATTGTTGTCCATTTGAGCGTTAGTTATTCCTTTGCCAATTATGAGAGAAGAAAAGTTCCAAAATGGTATGGGATTATTTCTTTCTCGAAACTCTCAGTTCACTGCCCCATCTCAAGCAGTTCAACCATTTGGTTCACCACTTCATCCACGCGTAATTATCATACAAAACACTCTATAAATGTTAATTACATATCACACGTTAGAATGTTGTTTTAATCGCGTTCCCGAGTTAAAACAATGGGAAAAAGACAAGTGTTCTGTGAGTTTCACTTGAAGACTTTTATCCTTTTGGGAACTTGAGAGTACCTTATTGTAACAAAATTTAAGATATTTTGGCCTTCATTCTTGCAGCCTAAATTAGTCCATTTCAATTCTTAAGTTTTGACATCTCCATCTATGATTTTGATTGTATGGATACACACTTAAATTAGTTTTCATTATTGTTCTTCCCTCTTTATATTCTTTTGTTGCAGCACCATATTATTGATAGTCTCACTTCATGCTGGACGGCAAAATGAAGTTAAAACACCGTCAAGTTCCCACATTAATAGTAACTTGTTATAGATTCAGCCACTTGTTGATTGTGTTAATAAACATGCTCTCAAGTCTCCTTTTAGCAAAATGTAAATGACCGTAAAGCAACGATAAAGTTGTCTCCGTGTGACCAATAGACTACAGGTTCGAGCCATTGAATCAATCACTGATGCTTGCATTAGGGTATACTACCTACATCACACCCCCTTGGGATGGGGCTTCCTCGCACCTTGCGTAAACATGGATGATTCGTGCACCGAGCTGCCTTATTTTTAAATGACTGTGGAGCCTTTTCAAGTACTAAAACTTAGTACTCCGTAAATAAGGGGATTATGGTGCGCCTTTCCTCGCACCCTGTGTAAACGCAGGATACGCTCCCATTTTTTAAACGACTGTGGAGCCTTTTCTAAGTACTAAAACTTAGTACTCCGTAAATAAGGGGATTTTGTAGGTCCGTGGACCTCTCAATGCCACATTTGTATGAATGACTTCTTTCAAGAAAACAATCTGAGTGAGTACCAATGTTTTTTCTTGGTTATTTTTCTTTCTCCTCACCAAAAACTGCTAAACTTACTGGAGAACTTGAATCTTTAGTAAGCGTCATAACAGAATCATGTGACTTGTTTAAATTTATTATGTATTCAACATCAACGCAATGATCACAGTCCTATTTGAAGTAGATTTGATTGACACCATATATAGCACAAAACTGGAAACACAATGGCGTATGAATCTTGCCAAATTTAACCAGTACCTTACTTGATGAATGAGTTTTGTTTAGGACCAGAATCTGTTGGGTTCAGGATAAGGATGCAGGTTCAACGATAAGAAAGCATTATCAGACTAAAGTAAATGTCCCGCTTGCCTCCATCAGTTGTCGTCACTGCTATTTTTAGTAATACTCTAGCATAATGTTGCTTTATGTATTTTGAGTACGTTATAAAGGAAGCAGAGCAAATCCAAACTCTGAATTATGGTCCCGCATCTGCTAGAGTTATGCTTTATTAGCTTTCTGTCTATATGAAAATCAACAGAGGATGTCTGGTTACGTTTCTATGTATTACAAAAATCTAGCAGGTTCATATCCAACTTCACTTCTATAATGCAAGAAAATGAGAAATGAGAAATAATGAACTAACTAAAAGTGTATTGTCTGAAACAACTTATGTTTCTAGATGATAAAATCACAGTATTCAACATAGTAGCAGAGCAGGTTGTAATAAAGTAAGTGACGACACGTATATTCTCTTTTAAGTTTTTAGATAACATGGTCACACAATTCAACAGCCGGAACACAAGTGCATTTTATGTAACCTTTCAAAATAAGCACAAGTCCATGGTAATCTACCTGTTCCCTTAGCGTTTCCAAGATAGACGCTAATAGAGATCTGCTGAAGCTTATATTCCTTTCATTCTTCTCTACTACTTATATGGTTCTTTACATATCATCTGTATTTAGGTTTCCTTGGTTTTGGTTCCTAGTGTGAAGAGCTAATAATACAAGAGTTCCTTGATATTATATAGAACTTAGGAATAAGAAATATTATCTATGCATAATCATAGCAGCTGGATTAATGCAAACAGTTACCAAGTAAATCTTTCAATCCATAATGGAAGGAGAAGGAAAAGACGACAAATATGAAGATGAAGAACTTTGCAACTGTGTACAAAGACGTGTATAATAATTTTCGTAAATTGTTACATATGAATCTGTGGAAAATTAACCTAATAAATAAACTAATCACAAAAACCAAATCATAATATATAAGAAAAATAAAATTCTATACTGCACAGTAAAGAATGATTTGAGTACCTGTGTTGTATCTGCCTCTTCTGTTCGTCTTATAAGCCGCCATCTATGCTTCCAAAGTTGCTTGCCGGCTTAAGATTTGCTTATCAAATTAATTCAAAGGCCCAAAATTTGGCAGCCCCTTGAATATATTATAAGATCATATGCTGGCATTTGTCTAATCTACAACCTATTACCAACTTGAAATAAATCCTTATCTTTGTGTGGCAGCTTTCAAGCTCGGTCTCTTGTTAGTTTGCTGCTTGCTCACGTCCATCAAAGATCTATCACAAATACAACCTGGAAAAGGATTTGCATAAAAGTTCTCTTCTAATCTTGGTAATTCTCCAGCCTGTCTAAGGTAAGGAGCTCCTAATCTGTTGGAATGTAACGCCTTGATCTCTGAAGCAAACTCTTCCAAAGAGATCGCACCCTTATCCAACATATCAACCAATCTTACAACATTGAATCTGAAATGAAGAGAAATACCAAAAGAAAATTGTGAGTTTGCTCAAATCCTAGATAATTTAAGTGATGACAAAGGAAGTATGAAAATCTTAATATAATAGTAACCTGTCGGGGTTTATGGTCTTTCGAAATCCTTCAAACCTTCTATGCCCTTGTACGGCCTTCGCCATATTACCATCATATGTATAAACAAAGACATCACTTTCAAGGGCTACGAGATAATCAAGGGCAGCAAGACGGTTTTGATAATGCCTGAAAGCCTCAAGTTCTTCCTTTGTTGTAAGAGTTGAGTGAGAAAAAACATTGGGATACTCTCTCCGAAATGCATCCATGCTGTTGTTGCCATAAATTTCCCCAGCGACAATATATATCCTGGTCGTGGATGGATATCCCATTGCTTTAAGAAACAAGGCAGCTTCCCTAGGGGACATGGGGCAGCCTCCTTGCAGTCGCTTCTCATTGCCGTCTATCTCTTTCTCTTTCCAGTGCTTCACTTGATACCTCATAATACGAAGTTCCTCAGCCTCTTCAGCAGTCAAATTGTTGCTGCAGCCAGTAAAGGCTAGCATGTCTTTTTCATATCTGCATACATGCTAAGTAACTTATCCAAAGATGGAATGGTTGAGAAACTGACGAAGGTTCGCCATGTTAGAGAGATTACCTTAAGTGGAGAGCAATGTATGGTTCACCATTATCTCTAAGTCTATCGAGCAACTTCTTTCCAAGCTCCTCAATTTCATTTGTGTATCGTAGAGCCTCATAATTTGCTCGACAGCGGAGCCTCTGAATAGATGATGCCAGGCCGTTGTTAGCAAGCCTTGAATCTGTGTGGGTAAATCGCATCACCTTGTGCTTCTTTAGTAAAGAAAGAATCTCTCCTCTATAGTAACTAGCCTGCAGAAAGGCATCAAATTTTAGTTCAAACAAGCAAAAAAGTTTTAGCATTCGAACTGCAGTTCTTTTTACAGACCTTTGACCAAGATACAGGTGCCTTCTGAATGGGGGTCACAGCTGCATATTTTGGTGGCAAAGATTCAACGATCTCAATGTCTTCTCTTAAAACGTCAATGAAGCGTCTCCAGTCAAAAATATCTTTAAAATCACTGCAACAGATGGAAAGGGATTAGAACTAAAACAAAAAGGTTCCCAGACGTGTCACGCTCGAATCTAAACTGATCAGAAGAACTAAAGAATTGAACCTGGGATCTGTCCAAAAGGATTCATGATCAAGGGAAGGAAGAACCAGAGTGGCATTCAAAATCTTTGCAATAGCCACCATATCACATATCTGCAGTAATCCAACAACAATTGTTATAAGGCTTAATAAATTACATCTCCACATTAGCTTGAAATATGGAATAAACAGTTTGAAGCTTCACTCACCCCTGTTCTCATTTGGTTTAATCCTCCATTGGCATGAACCAAGATATATCCATTGGTCGACGAGCCAGTTCCTATAATAATTCCAAATAAGCATACACAAAGTAAGAATGAAACTGATCCATTTGGAACAAAGTGAATATTGAGGATTCAAAATCTAAAAGCTTGACATACTTATTCGATTCCTAGGCCGAGCAATGCATTTGTAGTAATTATCACTAGATGGCTTCATCCATATTTCTGGTACCTGTCCAATACAATCAAATATTGAACAAGTGCTTTAGATATGTCAATCAAGCCTAATAATTGCGAGTAATGGAAATGAGAAACCATATCCTGCTCAATGCAGAACATCTTCCATAAGCAATCATCTGGAAGTAGAGTAGTAATGAAGGTTCTAAATCAGGAAATTTACTGAAAAAGTTAAACAGAGAACAGTAACTTGAACTAGAGAAAATCAATATCTCATTTAGTTAGCCAAAAAATAAACAGAATATCCAACATACATGGACCACAACGGCCACCTAATCATTCCCTAAAGCCAGTTAGCCACTGCCCACATACAGCCTTTAGCTTTATTGCTGCCCACTACTTCCATCTAGGGGCGAAGCTATGTTGGCCCAAGGGGTCAACTGACCATCCTTGGCCGAAAAATTATACTACATATAAGGTAAAATATTACTTGTTATTGATTATAAATAGACTTTGAACACCCTTGCATAGCCCATTAGCAAAAGGTGTTCAAAACTTGAACACCCTTATTGAATTTCCTGGCTTCACCATCCTTCCAGGAAAACAATGATCAGAAACTGTGCCAAATCTCATTTTATCCATCAAAACTAAAAATATGAAAAATAAAATTGTTACCTAAGTTTTATCCTGGAAATTACTATTTCTAAAAGTTCACTTTTTAAAGAAGTATATCAAGTTTTAGACCAAAAATGCATAGTAAAAGCTGGGATGGCGGTGTTCGAACTAGCTTGTGCACACCTCAACTATTGCAACATGTTACATGTACTAGGTAACTCCCACTAGCACAGACACCGTTTAACTCCAACAATTTTACATGAACACCAAAATTAGGTAATATATTCAATATTCTAACTAAGAAGGTACAACTAAAGAGAGAAAGAAGTGATTTTGTACGACTTACAGGTAACTCCTTCATCTGACGTTTTTGCACAACCTCAGAAGCAGAAAAAGAAGTGGTCTCTGTTTCAGAAACAACTCTTTGCGCATTAATCCAATCATTCTTCAAATTCTGAAGAACAAAAAGTCCATTCTCTCTCCTCATCAAATTCCCATTATTTACATCTTCAAGATTACCATTCATCATAATAGAAAACTTGAGAAATACAGATAAAACCACCAAAAACAACAACAACCCAAATATCGTACGAACCATATTTTTTCGTGATCCTAAACATGCCATAATTGTACCTAAACATAATAACCATTCTTCTACTCTAAATACCATACTTTCAGGCACCCATTTACATGCTAATAAGTAACGTATTATCGAATTATGATGGTGATGGTGATAATGAACGTTTCCACCGGCGTTGATATTTGTATTATTATCACCATAATAATCAAGCCCGATTTGTAAATGATCTGATAATTTTTCGGGGTCGTTCATGGTGTCGGCGATACGGCGGCGGTGGTGGGTGGTGGGTCCGCCTCCCACTCGAGGACTACCGCTGGCGGAATTGGTGGCGGTGCCACCGGTTGACATTTTACAAGTAGTCTAAACACAGAACCGAAGAAAGTCAAAAGAGAGAAAATTATGGGTCTGACAGAGGACCGGAGAAGATTTGCTAGTTTGTGAACCGTAGGTTTGTTTGTGTATATAGTGGTGTCGTCCGACTTAAGAGAGGAAGACTTGCCGATTGTGGAAGTGGTTCCAAGTTCTAACGCTTTTGTTTGTAGTTTTTGTTTTACAAAACACAAATTTAAAAGAAAACATATACTAACAGGATTCTGTAAATATAGATCAAAATATGTACAAATTGTCAAAAAAAAAAGAAAACGATAGATCATGTCAGCATCTTACTACAACGTATAGAGTAAATATTTAATGATATTTTTATGGATATAAAAATATATTAATATGCATAAAATAAAAATATTTAAAATTAATGAGTTTTCACATATAAGAAAACGTTAGTATACTAACAAAAAGTAAAAACGTCAAATTGAGTAGAACATGGAGTAAAATAAAAAAGAACAAGGAGCAAAAAGTTTTCAAAAATAAGAAATTATGTTGAAATTTTATTTATCCCAGTTTATACGGAACTGTTTAACCGGATATGAAGTGGTAAGAAAAGAAAAGCTTTCGAAATTTATAATCTAAAATAAGTCATCAATTTTTGATTCACTATAAATTGTCTCATCAAATATAAATGAGAAGTTTAGATTAAATTATTTTTATTAAAAGAGTAAAATATTTTTTGAAATAAATTAAAAAAGGTATACACTTAAATTTAGACGGAAGGAGTAATATTTTTGGGACATATAAAAATAGGATAAGTGTAAATAGAAACTAAAAGGACAAAGAATTAAATCACCAGACGTCACTTCAACCAACGTTTTAATCTCACGGGATCGTAGTAGTTCGTGAGGAAATAGCACTTGTTTTTATCCTATGAGGCAAATCAAGTGAGTTTTGGAATCATTGGGCTAAGTACGGTTTGTCTCTTCTAAGAAAAGTTACATTGTAAACGTTAAAATCCTGATGAAAAGGTTTGCGAAAATGTAGCTCTTAAAAAAAAATAAAAAACGAATCCTACCGAATAAATTTATATGTGAAAAATATATTATATACTAAGTTTAAAAATAATAAAGCATTAAAGTTTTCCTTGGCTTTTCGAATTATAAAAATGATTGCAAGCCAAAAAGTAATTAAAATCAAAATCTTAATTCTCAAAGCCTATTATGCTATCTTACTGAAATTAAATTATTTCCAGCATATTCACTAGCAAGACACAAAGTATTCTAGCGATTATGCGTATCAAACTACAATGTATTGAATATGTTTCCTTTCGTATGTTTTAGATTTATCTTTTTGAATATTCAATCTTCTATAGACTTTATTCTTGAGTCTCAACTTGGTTACTATCTTTCTACCCGTGTGATCTTTTTTTATTTGTCTTTGCTTAATTTCTTTTACGCTGTTATAAAAAAGTTGATAGATTTATACTATGGTCATCTTTTATGTTTTCGTAATTCATCACCATTTAAACAGTAAAATTGTCTAGAGAATTTTACTAAGTTCAATAAAAGTTTGTATGTTATTGCATTTTACTTTTACTAATAAATTTTACATGACATTTAAAAAATAATGAAAATTAACCGAAATGTACCGATAGCAAAGAGAAACCGATATGATTAGTATGGTACAAATTTTATAAAATAAACGGTCGAACCGAATCATTGACATCCCGATTATTACGTTTGGTCCGCGCCAGAAATTATTTACATCTTGCAACCGAAAAATTGTATAAAATTTATATAATTTTTGTATATAACAAATCGAATATATATATGCAAAAAAAAAATAGATATTTCGGCTATTATTTTTAAATATGGCGTCATTTTGTTGGCAATAGTATCTACTACTTTAATTCCTCCACTGAGATTAAAACGTTGGTTGAAGTGACGTATAAAGATTTAACTTTTAGCTTTTTTTAATTTTAAAAATTATACTACTAAGCAAGGGAAACGTGCAGGGTGGTTCTTGAGTTCTAGCTTTTGTATACTTTTGGAGGAAAATGATTGCTTGTTAGAGGTGATAAAGAGAGGTTACTTTGAATGTCTACCAAAAATTTGATATTTCATATCTTGAGGAAATTCACATGTATTTGGCCGTGGCAGTTATTACATTTTTTGGATAATTAAGTTGAAGAAATTTATGTCTAGAAAAAAGGTTTAGCAAAGCATGCCACATATATATATATATATATATTCTTATTGACTTGAAAACAAAGGATTAAGAATGAAATAATTTCTTTTCATCCACTAGTGTTAAAAATAGTAGCATACAGAGAATTTGATAGCCATCTGACTTTCTGTTTTACCAGTTTGATAGATTCAAACCACTAAAATGTATTCCATCCATATATATATATATATATATATGTATAGTTGTAATAGAGAAATAACAAACGACCTTTCACAAAATGGGATCTCATATGTGAATCCACCAGTAATTTAATTTTCCAACTCTTTTCCATTTTTGGTTGTTCCTTTTGGATTGACGGACAATCGGGTCGGGAGAATCTAGAGTGTATGGGTTCCTGTGAATTCAATACCTTTTCCTTATACTTATACCGTATATTTATATTAATAAATTATTAAATATTGATAAATATTTTTGAAGGAAAATATTTTATCTATAAATGTCTGCCGTTCTTACAAATCTTCACACTTCTTCTGCACAATAAAATAAGTTACTAATACCCATAATACTACAAAACTAAAAAACTATTCCAATATGAATTTGGTAAATAAAACCTAATTAGATATGAATTAAGTAAAATACCAAATATCAAATCCTTGACAATTTAGGAATACTAATTAATCTTGATTTAGTTTCCAATAATTTCATGTGAAATCGACTTTTACTGTATATATAACTCAAGATCGTTGCAAGTGAGTCGAAGTGATTTACTCGTAATCCGTGTGAAAATAAACTTAAATGCATTATTTTTGAGATATCATAATTCCTTCCTAAGGGTTTTAAAGGAAAATTTCACTTGTAATTGGCTAACTTGTAACTACGTTTCTTTTAGGGAAATAGTTTTCCTTTATTAGGAAAAATAGGATTGCAATTAGACACCTTTATCACTGATGGATTTTTTCTAATCTTCACCCTTCTAAAGTATTGCTCTTTCAAATAAATGCAAATTCCGTATAAAACAGTATTGACATAGCCAAAAAAATAGAGAGTTCATTTCAAGCTTGTTTTCAACGTCTTTATAGTTTCTTTATTTGTTTATTAACTAAAGATAAATACTGGAAACATTTTATTCACAGCTTGAGCAATTTTGGACGTTGCAAACTTGATAATTCCAGATGTATATAGTATGAAAAACTTGTTATAAAAGATAACTCAAGTGTCATAGGAAAGTGGGGAACAAATTTTACTCAAGACGTTTAGTTGAAAATTAAGTTGTCAATTGGATTTTCTAATACTTTTGGTAATGACAACTCAATCTCAAGCTCCTCTTAAGGTGGCTTATATCAAATTAAAATCTTGTTATGTTGAACAAATTATAAACTGAAATATACTAATCAAAGTTGTTTAGTGTGACTAATCTTTAGTACTTGAGACGTGCAAAAGTGAGAGATTTTATATGGTTTCATTTGTTGTGATTTAATCTGACTCATCAAGAGTTTAGAGAATAATTAAACTTTTTGAAACTTGTGGTATTAATTATATCATAACATTTCTATAATTATAAGATATTTACAAAATAATTTTAAATGTACAACAATTGTGTGGCTAAGATTTCAAATCCTGTCATCCCTACCTATTATTCTTCTCCTCTCGACAGTTCTTTTATCAAGGATAAAATTAGAAGTCCAAAATAAAATATTTTTAAATACTAAAAGGGAGAGAGTGTAATATTTGTTATGAAGAAGGCACACCAATTTGTCAGAAAAAAAAATTATTATAAAGTAGGTTTTCACAAGAAATAAATTAGAAATTAAACATTCCACTTGTCATTGTTATATTTATTTGATTATTAAAATACTATATCTCTCTTCTTATTCATGGCCACTACTGATTTTGGATGTTTGATTTCATGTCTGAATAGTTCTAAAGAGACACATGTCCAATTAAGTAGTTCATGTATCCTTCAATAATGGTGTTGAACAACATGATTGTAAAGGGTTATGGACTACCATAAACAATATGCGATCCCGCTATTTGGGATTTATAAGCAGTTAGGGAACAATAATTATAATTTTTATTTATTATAATGTATATAAATATTTACATATTTTTGTTGGCTTCCTAGATCTAGGGAAGAGTATATGTATGAGACAAAACAAAAACACAAGTACGTGGTTAAGTTTAAGTCGGGGAAAACAGAGAAAAGCCAGAATATCATGTTAAAGTCATAGGAAAATATCATGTTATATGGACAAAGAAAATTCTCAATTACCAAAATGAGAATAAAAAAAAAAATAGGATTGACTTTTCTGCACTATCATTTTCTTGTACGTGAATATAATTTAATTATGGACAAACTCACCAATAAAATATGTTTAAGAAATAATACTGGTATAATTATCAGAGGAATATCGTAATCCAAAAATTCTTTTGAATAATTAATTGACAAACAGTCGCTTAAGGCGACATATGTCACCCTAATCATCATTAATTTAAAGACTTAGAAGTGGTGATTGGCGAATGCTGAATATATGATTATACTGTTCCCTAGTCCCTCTCATTGACTCATTGTCACAGCTAGGGGTGTTCAAGCATGTTTACCCTTAAAATTGAATAACAATTAAATTTATAAGTGATTTTAAGGATATGTGATTTCACGTGACACAAATTGAGAATATGAAAATTGATATTAGAAATTAACTGTAAAATAAAACAAACCAATATAATATGTGACTTTGGCCCTCGAAATAGGTCGCCCTCAAACCAACTGAGTATGTTATTCAAGAGTAAGAACTGAACAACAGAATAAAAGAACTTAGGAGAGAAAATGTAATATATTACTTTGTTATGCGTGAACGTGATGTCTACAAAATGATTAAAAACCCCTTTATACAGTAGAGGAATTCTACTTATGGTGCAATTCTATATATAGAAGGAAATCTCATGATTGGCTAATTAACCGTTTTTGGCTTGATATGTGCCGAGATTTCCGCCACGATCCTTGTCCAATCGCAGATATCTCGATTTTCTGTTATTCGACTCGGCAGGTTTCCTTCGATCTCGCTCGATCTCTATCCTGCTCGGTCTCGATCTAGGCTGGTCTCGATCTCGATAGGTCCCCGAATCACGAGCTCGGAAAAATATCTTCATGCCAGGACCTGATATAACTCAGGGTTGAAACTTGGCTTGCCGCCCTGATCTCGGTCAACCATACAAAATCGGGCGAGCTCGATTTTGACCGTATACAAAATCGAACCGGAAAATCGCACCAAACCGAAAAATCAAAACCTCCCATTATAATATTTTAATAGACGACTAAGAAAATAACTATCATGTGTTACTAAAAAAATTCTCCCATTATAATATTTTAATAGATCATATGTTTATCAATTATTTTAATATTTACTAAACATATATCCACTTATCAAAACTTTATCTGTACTTTTAACAAAGTAAAATTGGAATAATATTCATGTAACAAAAAAAACCCGAAAAACCTAACAAAACCTAACCAATCCAAACCGATATAGTTGGTTTGATTTGATTTTGATAAAAATCGAACCGACCCGGTCCATGTACATACCTGGTCACAACACTATGCTGATAATTACCAATTAGGGGTGGGCATCGGTCGGTTCGGTTCGCTTATCAATATTACCGGTTTAACATATCGGTTATCGGTTTACAAATATGATAAATTGATAACCAAATTGATAAGATATTATTTATCGATTAATCGGTTACCGATCATTATCGGTTCGGTTATCGGTTTACCCGATAAGATAACTCAATCTAGAGTTAAGCAAAAAAGAGATGACAATTCACTGGAGTTAAGCAAAAAAAAGAAGAATTCACATATAGTATACTACCCAATTCTGCGTTCTCGCCACAACTAATATTTGAAGCATGTTTCATTTTGACAAATTCATGACTCCTGCAATAAAAAAAAATTGATACTACACTCCACAATCATTCCATCTCCAATTCGCTGGAAATACTAGTTAACAGGAACATAAATTATAATTTTTTGGTTTCCTTCCAAACCATAATCAAGAGATCAATATCATTTTTCAGTGTCTAATTGTAGTTAGAGCAACAAGAGTACTAGTAATTCAACAATAGTCCAAACAACACAACTAAAATAGTATTAACTCTTCAACAACTGTTGTCCAAAAATATTAATAACAATACAAAGTAGTAGCAATTTCACTTTAAAATTAACAAATACAAACATAGTACTAAAACATGAGCACAAAATAAAGAATCGAAAACAATCAAAAACCCTATATTTTTATTATCGAACTCTACTGTAAAACTCAAAAGAAAGGAACAAATTTTTTTCTTAACAAAGAAGTAATTTTGGAATACAAACTTACGCTAAGATTCTAAGAATGTGGTTATATTTTGAATTTTGAAGAAGAACTGTTCAAGAATTGAATCAAAGTCTGAAGAGTGAAGTGTGAAATTTCAATCTTGAATGCGGCTGGAAAAATTGGGAGAAAAAGAGAGAATAATGAAGCCCTAGATGTATATATATCCTTAAGGTAAAATCCTAATTTTATTAAATCTTATTGGGTTATTGGTTAACCCGTTAAGAAATTGGGCAAATCGCGGCCCGAATCGATAATCCAATAGTAAAAAAAATATTAAACATTACCGAACCATTAACCCAATAATCTGATATCGATACCCCAATAAGCTTTTTTCGATTCGGGCTATCGGTTATACCCGATATATGGGAAAAACTGCATGGGGCGCCCTATTTGATCGCCCTTTTTTAACATGTACCCGCTTTGTTTTTCTGTTTGCATCCGTACCTATTTTTTTTGTTAAATGCCTTTTAAAAAGACGATTTTGCCCTATTTGCTCGCCCCTTTTAAATCGAACTCATCCTGCAGAAGCATGTTTAGTGTCAAGTATTAGGAAACTGAACAAAAAAATTTAATTATGAAGTTCATAAAAAATCATTAGAAAATTACATACTGCAGGAGAAAAACATAAGCACGTTAAAGCTGAAATTTTAGCAAATGTACTAGAACATTTTAGCTTGTTTATATTGAAGTTCTCGGAAAAAAGCTCATGAAAAAGTTGTTTAATGCAGGACAAAACTTAAGCATGAACTAAATTTAACTTCAGCATGCAGGAGAAAATTACATAGTGCAGGAGGAATATTTCAGCAAGTTTGTCCTGAAATTTTTACAAATGAACTAAACAACTTCATCATCTTCTGCTGAAGCTTCGGAAAAAACTCATGGCAAAACTATTGAATCCAGTACAAAACTTCAGCATATTTTAGTGCTGAAGTATTAGCAAATTAACTAAAAACTTCAGCTTGTTTATACTGCAAGACAAAGACTTCAGCGTTTTAGTGTGAAAAACTTCAGCATTTTGTCCTAAAATTTTTACAAATGAACTAAACAACTTTAGCATCTTCTACTAAAGTTTTTGAAAGAACTTATGACAAAACTATTGAATTCAGGACAAAACTTCAGCATATTTTAGTGCTAAAGTATTTGCAAATGAACTAAAAAACTTCAGCATCTTCTGCTGAAATTTTTGGAAAAGCTCATGACAAAACTATTGAATCCAGGATAAAATTTCAGCATATTTTATCCGTCAAACAACTTCATGCTACTGTAATTAAAATATATGGGTTGATTGAATTAAAACTTGAAAAGCATAGTGAATCCATGAAGATCAATCAGTTTCAAAAATTAATTTGAATTCTGAAGAAGATTTGTAATACTTACAATGTATTTTGTAATTTGACTTCTGAAATTTGAATCTGGATCAACTTTCTGGTTTCGTGATTATGGCAGATGCGAGAGAAGATGTGAGGAGGGACAGAGTGATGGAGGAGAACCGTATTATGCGTGATGCATCTTTTATATATGTTGTCAGGGGTATAATGGTCATATTATTGCGAATATTTTGTCAACCGGATACCAAATCAATAATTTTTAAAAATAGGGTACAGGTTAAAAGGTGGCACAAATATAGGGTATGACTGCAAATAGATGCCCAGCCCTGTTACCAATGGTAAAAGTTTACTGGGTCTATTTATTAGTAGATTTCGGTGACGTAAATATTTACCCTACTAACGTGGTATGTTATCTCTCTTTCTTCTATACTTTGAAGTAACAATATTTAGGGATCTTTACATAAATAGCTTGTCATATTCATTGTTTATTTTTTTAGCCATATACATAAATTATACATAATTATACACATATAATACATAAATTATGCATACATTATACCTTCACCGACTATTCTTAGTTTAAGCCGTTTGATGGGCGCTATTTGGTTTATTACTTCCAATATATATTTATACGATTTGTTGATTTTGACCTTGCACTTGCAATTTGACGTTTGTAACAACTTCTATCGGCAAAAGCATAATCTCTAACTTTTTAGTTTTCTATATTTAGGATATATCTTGAGAAATGTTCTTATAAATGGGTTGACGTCAAAATTTAGACGTAGACGGGTTCAGAAATAAGTTGGTTGTCCACAAATAATGAAGAGAACGCAGCCCTCTTTGTGAATCTAATAAATGTGGTTATCTAATACAAATATACATACATTATATATCTTGTCAATTATTTTTAATTTTAAGCGGTTGCGTATTTAAGTTAAGGTGATTTTTTATTTTCTATAAACTATATGAAACCTTATTACCAATATTGTTTCGATTTTGAAATTTACCCGACCTAAACACGTTTTAGCTACAAAAATATACATTCGTTTAAAATAGACTCCTTTCTTCGGTAGACTTCCTTTTTTAGACACGCGGTTTTGGGACAACGTATATTTTAGTGACAAAATTTAGACGCAATCATCGCCCCATAAACAAGGCAACAAATATGCAAAATCCTTCTTTTACGTAGAGTTACTCTGGTTTTCCATAAACAAGGCAACAAATTAAAAAAAAGCCTCTAAAGAAAACAATTGCAGATTAACGTGAAGAATTGACAATCAACTCCGAATATATAGCTAGATTCTAAAGTTTTCATAGCATTGCGTAATTATTTTTTCTACAGTTGAATTGAATTTGGCGATATAATGTCAAATTGGCAATAATGCTTCAGCTCAATGGTCAGTGAGACAACTTTAGCAGATACATAGATTTTGATATTGACGAAATTGTAATCAATGAAGATTCAAATTATAGTCAATTGAATGCCGCAGTTGCAGAGAATTTAATGTTCGATACTTCTGGAAAAATCATCGAGATCAAATACACTATCAATAAACGTTGTCCTCCAATGAAAATTCAAAACGATATGGGAGTTCAAGTTTATATATGGAGACGAAAAATAAAAATAAAAACTTAGGAATGTATCCGCTGTGTATAACAGTAAGTGATTTCGATTTGGAATGCAGTATGTTGAATGCAAGTACAATTGCAAGTTTGCTCTATTTTTTTAGTCCTCATGTTTTGCTATTTCTAGTGTTCTACAATTTTACTACAAATTATCTACAACTATACTATATATCAAATGTAGTTCAACTGTTATGTCTCTAAAAACAATTGAAGTGTAACTGTCACACAGTAACTAAGGTTTGAAAAAATCAAATTATGATCACATAACAAAGTAGCTATAAGTATAATACAAATTTAATTTCTGCCAAATACTAAACACCTGAATATACAGAGGTCTGAATTACTATACTTTTAAATGAGGGCAGGTACATTTGATTATCATAATACAAATGTGGTACAATTGTCAAGAAATTGTAACACATTTGGAGAAGTATCAGGAACACTGAAGTTGATTGATATGCCAACATCGCCAGCCATTGTAGAATATGAAAGTATAATCATAACAGAACATACGCCAAGAGTAATTGAAGTAGGCCAAGTTTACCAAGACAAGAAAATAATTATCAGTTCAATGAAGCACAATGATATCATGAATAATTTTTAATTTAGGGTGAAAAAGCCTAGCGCAAGAAGGTAAGAATATTTATTTGTCAAAATCATATTGTGTATAAGTTGTAGTTTATGTATATAAATTGTTTAGAATAATTTGTTGTGCATAAACAACCTGATACCAACAAATTAACTACAATTTGCCTAACATTTTTATCATTATTTTTTATTTTGTAGCTACTGCCTCGTTTGTGTTCGTGATAATTGTACGTGGCACTTCAAGTCCACAAGCATAAATGAATCAGCTTTGTTCAAAGTTCGAAAATTCAACAGCGTCTAAACATGCTAGTTAATGGACAATACATATATACAACGCAAAGCTACTGCCATGGTAGTTGGTAGCATGGTCATGCCAAAATATGCGAATCCTAAGATAATACACATACCAAAAGACATACAAACTGACATGTTATCAGAACATGGTGTGAACTTTACCTACATGCAAGCTTGGAGAGCAACGGAAAAGACTGGAATTTTGAGAGGTCATCCTGCAGATTCCTACAGTCGGTTGCCGAGTTATTTTTTATTTTGGAGAAGACTTATCCGGGGTCGGTAGTTAAATTTCAAAAGACTAAAGACGATTGTTTCTTGTATGCATTTGTTGCTCTTAGTACGTCCATCAAGGGTTGAGAGTATTGTAGGCCAGTTGTAGTAGTCGATGGTACCTTCTTGAAGTCGGAATATAGGGGAACCATACTAAATGCAAGCACAATGGATGCAACATGTATTGTAGATTAATTGTAAAAATATTGTATTAAATTTGTTTTTGAAAATGTATTTTGATATTTTCAAATTTTATTACTGAAATTGAATTTCTTTTTGCTATATATGTGATAGGTAGCATATTACCACTAGCATATGCCGTTGTTGATTCAGAAAATGACACATCATGGAGGTGACTTTTGATCAATTCAAACATGCACATGGTGAAAAACCAAATATGTGTGTTGTTTCGGACCGGAATGAAAGTATATCGAAGGCAACATCTACGGTTTATACCGGTATGCCACATTATGCTTGCATGTGACATATTTGGACAAATGTGAGGTCAAAGTTCAAGAAAGGTCATCTAAAGTTGAGCGAATTGTGCTTTGACACGGAAAATCATACAACTTGATGAATTTAATGAAAAAATATCAAAGATTGAAGAGATCGACACGCGTGTTAAAGCATACCTATACGATATTGGTTATCATAAATGGTCTCGGGTACATGTTGAACATGTCATGCCCCCCTTTTTCCTCTCCTGTCAGATTGGTTAGGGTTTTCGACATTATTGGGACAACTCGTTTCTTTTTTGGGAAAGAGGGTATAATGAGTTCGAAGAGTCGCCACCTAACGAATTAAGGTGCGTTAGGGAACCTATTAAGGGTCATTCATAACACTAATTGCATAACCAGAAATTGGGTAAGAGGTTGAAATTACTTCAAGGGGAAGGTGTTAGGCACCCCTCAAAGCCCACAACTATGTGTCCCGACCAAACATACTTTGTGAATTATTCAAGTAGCAAATAGATAGTCCAAGCACACATATGTAAACAAATAAAGGTCTTAATAGACTAGCAGTCCAAGTAAACATATGTAGTGGATAAGGGAGGTCCAAAGTTGTTTATCCTATAGGATCATATCTGTGCAATGACCGATAATCACTCCTCAATGAGGGGCTACACGTTGCATTAGCGCACATGTCATCATATCTTTTTCTACCCATTGTCCCACCCCTTAGCGGTTATTAAGCGAGTTTTGTTTAACGAGCTCTACGCATGCTGTTACCCGTCCCTTCTTTGGGGTCCCGGAGGAGTTTAGGACCTCTAGTATACTGGCAGTTCTAGACAAACCCCTATGGTTCTTAAAAAGGGGAAAAACTAGGCGACAAGCAAGAACAAGTAGGACTAGAACATAAGTGACAAAAACAGTTAAGAGTCTTAGATTCACCTTCACACATAATGCAAATAAACAACACGTCTCAAACCACAGACAAAGGCAGCTTTTTATTAGAGAAAGGATCCTAAGACAGGGTAACTAAGTGAACATTAAAGCACAGAAATATGCAACATTGTTTTCACAATGCAATGATAGGGTCCTAATCAGTTTGCCTACTGATTTTAAACCTGTGAGCAGTAAACACACTAAAAACAGTTTTCCGTTTTTATAAAGATTAATTACCTAAGGCTGGCCTAGGCGTGAGGTTATATGAAATCGACATTACAGGAGGTGCCTAACAAATTTGAAATTGTTTAACCTACAAACATGTTGTTCTAAGTAACACAGACTTTTAAAAGGGAGTTTGTACCGATTTTATTCAGAAGTATAACATCTATATGAGGGACGATTTTATACCTTTTTAGATCAGTGACTTATTTCAATGGAACTAGGCGAAATCAAACAATGCAAGAAGAATTCCTAAAACATGATATCTAAATGCATACAGGAATGATAGCTTCATTAAGACAGTGTCATTAGCCTAACAACATGATTTCTAAGTGAAAGCACTTATGAAAACTTGAAGCATGGATTAGTAATATGCTGAAACGTGAGGCCCTAAGCACATGATATCTAATGCACATTGAGCATGATTTGGATGCAAATGAACACATTAATGCTAGGACATCGATTCTAATGCAAATTCACAGAATATATAAACCTATAGCATGCTTTCTACCCAGTATTATCAACGAGGTCATACATCTACCCTCCTATTTTTACTAGCCACCTCAATATCTGTTTACAAATAATTATTACAGACTAATGGCTGAATGAATTACATAAATGAAAAGTAAATTGACTATAGGGAGCCTGAAGCAGGCCCAAATACAACCTGAGAATACCAGGCCTTCCATAGTCTCAAATGCCAAAGGTTTCATAGCCAATTTCAGGTCCAGGTGTGTCAGAGTTTCCTAAGGACCTCAAGGATCCCAGGCAGTGCTCACACCTAGACTTTCATAACATGGATTGAGTAAGTGCAGTGTAGAATAGCCAGACCCAGTGTGCCATAGTTCGGAGGAATCTCAAGGATCCCAAGACAGTACACACACTAGAGGGGCAGAACCTATTGACCTAAGATTGAAGTGAGAGTGCTTGGCCTAGTTTAGAAAAGGTTTTGATATGAAAACACTGTTGAGATAACTCTAGGAGTGAAAAAGATTTTCTAAAATAGAAACCAGTTTTGAGAGGATGCTAAGAGTGAAAACCAGTTTTAGAAGAATACCAAGAACATTTTTGAAATCAGTTTTTTGCAGAGAGCAAATTCAGCAAATAGTCTAGTCAATCAGTCATAGAATAAACAGATTCATAAACACTCCACAAGCAGATTTCACACAGGGGGTGAAGGGGGTTGGGGAAACATAGAATTCACATTAAGGAACACATGAACAGGGGACATGAAGGAATATAGACAACAAATGCATAGAACACTTAGGAGTTTTTTTTTATAGAATTAATAGGTTAATCATGATAGTAGATAATTGGGGACATAGAGCAAGGATACAGTAAAGCATGTTGAAAGCAATGGGGGACTGGACAGAATTAGACACATAATTAAGGTCAATTGAATTACCTAAAAGAGTAGGTGTGTCACGAGTCGTGATGGCGCCGGACACCACTGTCGGGCAAGCTAATCATTTAAATAGTTAATAAAATCTTTATTTTTAAAATTCTTGAAGTCACTCTTTTTTCATTTTCTTAAATAATAATTAGCGAACTTCCATTGAGAAATCAACAACATATTTGGCAAATTTAAATAGTGAATATATCCCATAATTTCCACCAAAACCCGATGTCACAAGTAGGGGTGGGCATTCGGTACTTCGGTTTGGTATTTAAGAATTTCGGTTCGGTATTTCGGTATTCGCTTTATTAATTGTCTATACCAAATATTGTACCAAAATATTTCGGTACGGTTCGGTATTTCTTATTTTGGTTCAGTACGGTTTCGGTACGGTACGGTTTCAGTTTAAACCAAATCTATGCTATAAGGCTTGTGCCTATTCAAATCTGTAGCTCTTAGGGTTGAAAAGATACGTTTCAATTTTTGAAACCAATACAACTAGTATTATTTACTAGCATTTGACTAAACACGGAGGCAATGCGAGAAAGCATCTTATAATACCATTAGCTAATACAAGAGAAAAAGTTGCACCTAAGTATTACAACTTACACGTAAAACGTAACAATTCCTTTTATGCCTCTACTATAAAGCCATACTTTATCCTAAAGCAAAAAGAAGGATAGTTGACTAGTCCATTCAAACTCAATGCCAAAGATAGTTGACTGCCTATACAATATACAATTTTTATCTATGCACCAAAATTTCTAGAAGTTCTTAATCTGCTTGGTGGAACCTTGCTAAAGCCTAAGGGTAAGGAATTAGGGGTTTTGGACTTTTGAGGTGTGGGATTAAAGTTATTGGGCTAAAAAATAAAAATAAAGTTGGGCTTGGACTAAACTATTTCGGTATTTTCCTCCAGGGCCTAGCTCAAGTGGCAAAGGGTGGTGAATTTGTGTCTTAGGTCACAAGTTCAAACCCCCACACCATGCAAAGCAAATCCTGGTACTTAAGTAGAGAAGGGTAGAGGGGCGGACCCATTATCCACCGAGTTTCGAAGGCTGCGGTTGGTCCAAAGGATCGTCCCTAGACAGATTTCTTGGTCATTCAAAAAAAAAATAATTATTTCGGTATTTCAGTATACCGAAATATCAAAAACCCAATACCGTATACCGAAATACCGAAATACTAAAATTTATGTACCGAAATAAACCGAAATACCGAAAAAACCAAAACCGAAATACCAAATTAATTCGGTTCGGTTCGGATTTCGGTTTTTCGGATTTTATACCCGCCCCTAGTCACAAGTGCATGAGCAAATGTCTAAGAATTATACATGTAATACAATACTTTTCCGGAATACAAACTGGATAAGGAATTTAAAATAAATACAATACAACTGAGGAAGACTCTGTCGGTTGCTGGTCGTCTCCGGATGGTACAACTCGTCTAAGTCTCCAAGTCAGCCACATCACTGCGTCAAGCAGGGCCAATATCTATGAATGTACATGTGCAATAAAAAAGCACAGTAAGTGTAGCATGAGTACGAAAATAACGTGTACTCAGTAAGTATGCCGCCAACCTCGAAGTGGTAGTGACGAGAGGTCGAATTTGACACTTTCTAGAGGTCAATTTAATGAAATCAAGGGTGACACTAAGCATGGATATCATAGGCAATTTAACAAGTATCGACAGGAAATAGAAACTTCCTTCACACTTAATATTCTTAAATCCTCGTCATTTCAGTTGACAATTTAAAATTTCCAGGCGAGTAATCTGGTAAAAATCACAGCAAATACGCAGTAAATATCATGCGCAAGCAATGCCGAGGGTCGAATGGCCCAAACCAACATAAATATAAATTGTGCACTGCCGAAGGGTCGAACGACGCGAACCATAGATGCATTTATTAGCCTGTCGTGGTGTACGGCCCGCTCCCATGAGAGTAGTGGAAGAAATCACCCCGCTCGCGGAATTTAAAATTCGAAGTGGTCACACACAGTCATGCACATTCAAACAGTCCACCCCGACTACATCGGAAAAACAAGTACTCAAGTAAATGACAATTTCTCTTTTAATGGCCACAAAATAGTATTTAAATATTTTTCAGGAATTCATTTACCAAGTTCGATAAGGTTTAAACACTTTATTTTCATCAATACGGTTATAAGTACGGCAAATAAAACATGATTTCGGGTCCTAGACTACCCGGACATAAGCATAATAGTAGTTATGCACGGACTCACGTCATCTCGTGCATACGTATCCCCCACAAATAGTAGCACATATTTGATTATTTCACCTATGGGGACAATTCCCCCTTACAAGGTTAGAAAGGAGACTTACCTCACTCCGAAGATTCATAATCGTCCTCCAAGCCCTTCTGACGACTCAAATTGATGCACAACGCCCTAAAACTATCCAAATAATGGGTAAACTAATGAAAATATACTCTAATACTTGTAATAATTCAATTTATATAAATTTTCAATTCCGCTCGAAAAGTTAACAATGTTACCCTCGGGCCCACGTGCCCGGATTCCTAAATTTTTCGAAGATAAATATTACCCATGACTTTACTAACTCCAATATATAATTTACTCTAAATTCCATGTCCAAATTCGTGGTAAAAATCAAAAATACAAATTGTAGATCTTTCCAACAAAACCCCAAATTTTCTACTAATTTCCATGTTCTAATCCATATATACTCATGTATTTAACTCAAAATTGGGAAGAAAGCACTTACCTCATTCCATATGGTGAAAATCGCCTAAAAAATCGCTTCAATCCGAGCTCCATAGCTCCAAATATGCTAAAAAAGACTGAAACTTCGATTTATAATTTCTGCCCAGGTATTTACTCACTGCGATCGCGAAGCACAACTTTTCTCAGCCCAAAATCTGCCCTTTGTGATCGCGGAAAATGCTTCGCGATCGCAAAGAACAAATGCCCAGCTCCTCCTGACAACCTCTATATAATGGTCATAACTTTTTGTACAAAACTCCAAATTGCAAATGGTTTGACTTTTTGTAAACTAGAAAACAAGGGATATAAATTTAATTCTTTGATCAATTCAATTCCTTATAGATTACGAGATATAAGCTGCCAAAGTCAGCCTATGCAACACAATGCGATTTCCAAACTCTTCCCGGACAGGCTGTAGTGTATCAATAATAAATCTTTGGAAATAACTCCAAATGCCAAATGGTTCGATTTTCCGAAAACTAGACAAAGGGCTCAACTTTCATTTTTGGATCATCTCCAAATTCTTTATCTATTGCAAGATACAAGCTTCCAAAGTCGGGTCAGTGCAGCAAAAACTTTCCTCTACGCGATCGCGATTCACTGGCCATTTTCTCTCATTTTACTCATCGCGATCGCGATCGCGATCAATTCCCCGCGATCGCGTAGCACACTGCTATAGCCAAAAACCAGCAGCTAAAAATGGCCTACAAATGGTCCAAAACCACCCTGAAACTCACCCGAGCCCCTCGGGACCCCGTCCGAACATACCAACAAGTCTCAAAACATATCACAGACTTAGTCGAGGCCTCAAATCACATCAAACAACGCTAAAAACATGAATCATACCCCAATTCGGGTCTAATGAAACTAAGAAATTCCAATTTCTATATTCGATGCCAAAACCTATCAAATCACGTCCGATTGACCCCAAATTTTGAACACAAGTCACAATCAACATATGGACTTGCTCCAAATTTTGGAATCGGAATCCGACCCCGATATCAGAATTTCCACTTCCGGTCGGACTTCTTAAAAACCTTCAAATTTCTAACTTTAGCTAAATGACTCCAAATTGACATACAAACCTCCGAATTCACTTCCATCGCGCTCCTAAATCCATATTCACCATACGAAGCTATTCCCAGACTCGGAATCCCAAATAGACATCAATAACACTGAAATGCACTTCAACCCAGACTTATGAAATTTCTTCCAAATTACTAACTTCCACAATATGCGCCGAAATGCTCCTAGGTCATCCAAAACATGCTCCGAACATATGCCGAAGTCCGAAATCATCATACAAACCTGCTGGAACCTTCAAATCCTGATTCCGAGGTCGTTTACTCAAAAATCATATCTTTGCCAATTCTTCCGACTTAAGGCTTCCGAAATGAGAATTTCTTTCCAAATTGACTCCGAACTTCCCGGAATTCAATTCTGACCGCGCCTACAAGTCATGATACCTGAAATGACACTGCTCATGGCCTTAAACCTCCAAACGACGTGTTAGATATCAAAACGACCGGCCGGGTCGTTACATTCTCTCCCACTTAATCATACGTTCGTCCTCGAACGTGCTAAGAACTTCTCTGGAGTTGTTTGAAATGACTATTTAACACCTCGTGCACCTGCCCGTGCTACCATAACCCATTTGAGTACATTTGCTCGAACAAATATGAAGATATCCTCTTTTATTCATACAATAAGCTCGGAACCCCGTTCCAACACCCAAAATTCTCTGTCAGGCCTGTTTCCAACATATGAACACTGAATTAACCACTACACAAAGTACCGGAACATGATGTCTTGCCTTTGCTGAATTAGCACCATACATCGCATAATTCTTCATCTAACCATAATGACATTCCCTGATCTTAATAACCAAAATCCCACGAATCTGATGCTCCCAATGCACCTCAAGACATATATATAGGTCCTGCTATAACGCTTACGATACCACTACAATGGAGGAGGTGAGTAGAAATCCATAACCAACTGCAGAGTCAACAAATCATTGAACCTCTCCTCCCGACTAGAATCATCACCTCATTATGAACCAAATAATGGTATTTGTTCTTTAATATACTTCACATAATCTTATCGCACTGACCCCTGATCCAATAATCTCGTCTCACCCAGTATGAACTGCTCAGACAACAAGTCACCCCAGACACGACTAACAGTCTCACATGATGCCACAATGCGCTAATAGGCAATACTCGAACATGATACATAAAGAAATGACTCAGGAAGGGACTACTCAATCCACGCAAGTAATATGGACCTTCCTCAGAAAAATGGGAAACAAAACACCAGAAAATAATATAGGGAACCATACTCAACATCACACTGTTGCGGCGTGCAACCTGATCCAAATAACATACCCATGGCGGCGTGCCACCCGATCCAACCATAAAATTCACATAAGAAGATACACACCGAGCTAAATACTGAATATCGATCACAAGCACGCTAAGTGCATAATACCATCCTGGGTAGACTGATAGAGCCATACGCTACAAAACTCAAACACAACTGAGGTTCGCTATATGCACTCTGAATCTCAAGAGCCATCCTTCTCACACATCATCATCACTATGCGGAACCTCAACAGATAAGAAATCATCAAGCCGTCTTCACAACTCACACAACACAACAGAATATTACCTGAAATGAACGAAGATGGAACAACACCTGATGTTCTAATACCCCTCCATGAGAAGCGGTATACTCAAATGAACACATCTGACTCATATGGAGCCCATAATCATATTTAAATCCATTCACAACCTTCAATCCGATTTCGCTCGCACCGAACTAGGCTGATAGTCTTACCTGGGTCCATAATGACCCACTTTTTCTCATAAAAAAGCAAGAACAACCATCATAGTCGGAGCAAAACCCCTACATCCGCAACCAAATGAACCGAGCGCCCTCCAGGCATAAACTCTCAAATAAACAACATTATACTTCTTTATACTTGGTCTGAATCTTTAATCAATTAAGTGACTACATGTCACCCCTATAAAATCCTCCCGTGGAATACACTTCCATGACCTCATGCACTAGATAAAAATTCTGCACATCCATACCACCGGCCACACAAGTACTATAAAGACAACCAAGAAATCTGCAACCAGAACGCAAAGCCTCTTACACAACCACCGATCTCAGGTGATGCCGAAGATAATACCTGCTTGCTCTAAACATCCAAATCCCTTTCCTTGATCATCTGAGCTCGGGACATCCTTGTCAACACCAATCCGCAACCTTGATTCTTACTTCAAATTCCATATTGCTCACTGCACCTAATCATGCCAATACGAAATAGCACAGGATCCCGTCCTAACTCCCGAACCACCAATAGGGTAAACAATTTACCATATAAAACCTTTTACTTAACCTAATTCAAGAGAATCGTAACAACACACGAGCGAATTCTCATAATCACAAAACATGCAAATCCTCAAGTAATAGTCTGTACTACCATAATCCTTCCGAGACTGCCTACACATAACAGGCCCAAAATACTTGGATATTTCCAAATAAAATCGATTACGGCGGCCGTCAAACCCCGCACGTACCGTCACAAATCACATGCATAACTTGATCACGCTGAAGGAATTGATCACTGCTATCAATATGCCATTTCAACCACGGCTAACCAATTTAACTTCTTCTACTTTATCCTTAACTTGACTTAGAACTAATGACAACTCCAGTTAACTCATAACAACTCAATTCGACTCATCCCAAGTGACCCTATTCCACGAGACCACATTGTCCCCAAACCTATGAATCGTCTCATGCCTCCTTACACGCACACTCGCATATTCAACTGGTACACCCATCCTGAAAATTCCTTCATGAATTCGAAGTCATTTTCCTCCAAATGCTAGTTTGCACGTCGAAGATATCATAGAACATTTTGTGCCTCATATCATAATCCGCTACAAAAGCTCGATTCTTAACCATATCACAGGTTTGAAATCCTTAGGCACATTTTAACCTTTGAATTCACTAGGACCGTTGTTGAGAGTCGCCCACTCTAGATTGGTCTCGAATATAATCAACTCCAAAGATTCGCTGGCATATGAACACCCAGCTTAATTAAGCACCTGACTGAATAACTTCCCTTGTACCTCACCTCTGTACGAGGCATAAATCCTGAATTTTTTTTTCCAAAGCTTGAACCTGATTCAATAAGGCCAACCTTTGCACACATTTATAAAATCCTATGCTCAATTACCACTCATGCCTTCTTCTCTTAGCTGTAATAACCCACAAATATGCCGATAACCAGAATTTTTGCCAGTAGATAACCATGCAACCCAATCGTAGGCGGTGGAACTCTCCCACTTAGCCTGAAACCGCTATTACACAAATCTGGAACTCACCAAGAATCTTCCTTCATTGTTGACATGATCCTGCATAACCAACTTGCCAAATTCCTTGAAATCCTTCTGTTAGCATTTCACAAGCACTCTGAGTCTCTAACATCATTCGCATATTCGATCTCTTACTGGACGGTCAATATAATTCCTCGTAGAAACTTCGTCAACCACACGACCGCTAACCTGCTCCAGGAGATAACCCTCCTGCGAAAATTACCAACTGACACCTTCCAACGACGATGTACTGCACAATCTCTACGACATCAATACCCCATCCTTTGCCCTTCCTCATATATCAACTTTACAGTCCGTCCGCTCCTCATGGACATCTACTAAATGCGTGACAATATCTTCCAAATCACCGCTATATTGCATCCTTCTTCATCCTGAACAACTCCTCTCGGTTGTATCCAACCTTCCGCCGAAATAGCTAATATTTCAATTTAAGTATGTGGACCCTATCATCATCCACTAAAATTCCCAAATCACTCCAAACTTCCCCTCAAGAGGTGTATCTATATTACCACAGAACTCATATGCTACGCTGACACTCTCCCACTCTGGTTAAACTCACTCCTGCAAGCAACTACCTGACTTCCTTTTCTTACACCTGGCCTTTTAGAAATTTAACCATCACCTGACACTTCCCACGTGTCCTGCCAATAACTATCTTTGTAGCACTTAAACCAGCAAATCACCACAACTTCAAACCTTTCCGAAGATCATCTTTCTCGAGCCGCCTTTATTAGAAATACTTATTCAATACTGAACCACCACACACCACAACCTATGATAACCGCTTCTTCAATATTACTTCACAACACTCTAACCCAATGCAATCGAAGAAACTATAACACCGGCGAACTTAACATATTCTATTCGGTCAAAAACAGCGATACCATATCACAGATAAAACTTCCACCTCGCTTGAAAACACCAAGTCTTATTATTCTTTCAACCCAAATTTGAACATTCATAGTTCAATTGCCTTTCCTCCGCCAGAACTAAAATATTGAAATCTCGAAATCATGCTCTGAGAAGACCTCCTTTCAAGTCATTCATTGTCCCAACACATGGGCAAACTTCCTATCACCACGTCAATACCGTACAGTGACCAATCGTAAGCATCATAACAACCCGAGCATAGCCTCAAAGCCCTCAGAAACACAGCTACTGAGCTGAAACAACATATTATCCTTCCGTAGAGCGACGACAATAGTCCCAACCCACTACGCATGGGAAAACATCACGCACCATATATGTAGTACCATCACCATTCCTCAAATTCCCGATTTATAGCAAGCGCTTCGCGACGCATAAGATTGAGTAAGAAGAAACGTAGCCATAAGCCTCAAAGGAATCAAACCGCACGCTGAGGAATCAAGAAAGGAAGTGCTCCTAACAGCCATGTAGCCTCTCGAAGATAAGTACAGACGTCTCCGTACCGACCCGCAAGACTCTGCTAGACTTGCTCATGACTCGTGAGACCTAAGAGAACCTAATGCTCTGATACCACGTTGTCACAACCCAAAATCCATTAAGGTCGTGATGGCGCCGGACACCACTATCGGGCAAGCCAATCAATTAAATAGTTAATAAAATATTTATTTTTAAAATTCTTGAAGTCACTCCTTTTTCATTTTCTTAAATAATAATTAGCGAACTTCCACTGAGAAATCAACAATATCTTTGGCAAATATAAATAGTGAATATATCCCATAATTTCCCCCGGAACCCAGTGTCACAAGTGCATGAGCAAATATCTAAGAATTATACATGTACTACAATACTTGTCCGTAATACAAACTGGACAAGGAATTTAAAATAAATACAATACATTTGAGGAAGACTCTGCGGGCTGCGGGTCATCTCTGGATGGTGCATCTCGTTTAAGTCTCCAAGTCAGTCATATCACTGTGTCAAGCAGGGCCACGATCTATGTGCAATAAAAATGCACAGCAAGTGTAGCATGAGTACGAAAACAACGTGTACTCAATAAGTATCCTGCCTAACCTCGAAGAGGTAGTGACGGGAGGTCGAATTTGACATTTGTAGAGGTCAATTTAATGAAATCAAGGGTGACACTAAGCATGGATTTCATAGGCAATTTAACAAGTAGCGACAGGAAATAGGAACATCTTTCACATTTAATATTCTTAAATACTCGTCATTTCAATTGACAATTTAAAATTTCCAGGCAAGTAATCAGGTAAAATTACAGCAAGTACGCAGTAAATATCATGCGCAAGCAATGCCGAGGGTCAAACGGCCCGAACCAACATGAATGTAAATTGTGCACTGCCGAAGGATCGAACGACGCGAACCATAGATGCATCTATTAACCTGATGTGGCATACGGCCCACTCCTATGAGAGTAGTGGAAGAAATCACCCCGCTCATGGAATATAAATTGCAAAGCGGTCACACATAGTCATGCACATTCAAACAGTCCACTCCGGGTACATCGAGAAAACAAGTACTCAAGTAAATGACAATTTCTCTTTTAATAGTCACGAAAATAGTATTTAAATCTTTTCCAGAAATTCATTTACCAAGTTCGATAAGGTTTAAAGACTTTATTTTCATCAATACGGTTACAAGTAAGGCAAATAAAACATGCTTTTGGGTCCTAGACTACCCGAACATAAGCATAATAGTAGCTACGCACGGACTCTCGTTACCTCGTGCCTACATAGCCCCCACAAATAGTAGCACATATTTAATTATTTCACCTATCGGGACAATTCCCCCTTAAAAGGTTAGAAAGGTGCCTTACCTCACTCCGAAGATTCATAACCAGCCTCTAATCCCTTCCGACGACTCAAATTGATGCACAACGCCCCAAAACTATCCAAATAACGAGCAAAGCAATGAAAATATACTCTAATACTTATAACAATTCAATTTATATAAATTCTCAATTCCGCTCGAAAAGTTGACAATATTGCCCTCGGGCCCACATGCCCGGATTCCTAAATTTTTCAATGAAAGAGATTACCCATGACTTTACTAACTCCAATATATACTTTACTCTAAATTCCATGCCCAAATTCGTGGTAAAAATCAAAAATACAAATTCTAGGTCTTTCCACCAAAACCCCAAATTTTCTACTAATTTCCATGTTCTAATCCATATATACTCGTGTATTTAACTCAAAATTATGAAGAACGCACTTACCCCATTTCATATGGTGAAAATCGCCTCAAAAATCGCTTCAATCCGAGCTCCATAGCTCCAAATATGCTAAAAATGGCTAAAACTTCGATATATAACTACTGCCCAGGTATTTACTCGTCGCGATCGCGGGAAATGCTTCACGATCGCGAAGCACAACTTTTCTCAGCCCAAAATCTGCCCTTCGCGATCGCGAAGAACAAACGCCCAGCTCCTCCTGACAGCCTCTAGTATAATGGTCATAGTTTTTTGTAAAAAACTCCAAATTTCAAATGGTTTGACTTTTTGAAAACTAGACAACAAGGGATATTTGATCAATTCCCAATTCCTTATAAATTACGAGATATAAGATGCCAAAGTCAGCCCTATGCAACACAATGCGATTTCCAAACTCTTCCCGGACAGGCTATAGTGTATCAATCATAACTCTTTGTAAACAACTCCAAATTCCAAATGGTTTGATTTTCTGAAAATTAGACACAAAGTTTTACAACTTTCAGTTTGGATCATCTCCAAATTCTTTATCTATTGCAAGATACAAGCTTCCAAAGTCGGGTCAGTGCAACAGAAACTTTCCTCTATGCGATCACGAAAGTACTTCCGCGATCGCGATTCACTGGCCATTTTTATCTCATATTACTCATTGCGATCACGATCAATTCCCCCCGATCGCGTAGCACACTGCTTTAGCCAAAAACCAGCAGCTAAAAATGGCCTAAAAATGGTCTGAAACCATCCCGAAACTCACCCGAGCCCCTCGGGACCCCGTCTGAACATACCAACAAGTCTCAAAACATATCACGGACTTAGTCGAGGCCTAAAATCACATCAAACAACGCTAAAAACAAGAATCACACCCCAATTCAGGTCTAATGAAACTAAGAAATCCCAATTTCTACATTCTATGCTGAAACCTATCAAATCATGTCTGATTGATCCCAAATTTTGCACACAAGTCACAATCAACATTACGGACCTGCTCCAACTTTCGGAATCAGAATCCGACCCCGATATCAAAATTTTCACTTCCGATCGGACTTCTTAAAAACCTTCAAATTTCTAACATTAGCCAAATGACTCCAAATTGACCTACGGACCTCCGAATTCACTTATGATCGCGCTCCTAACTCCAGAATCACCATACAAAGCTATTTCCAGACTCAGTATCCCAAATGGACATAAATAACACTGAAATGCACTTCAACCCAGACTTATGAAATTTCTTCAAAATTACTAACTTCCACAATATGCGCCGAAACGCTCTGGGGTCATCCAAAACTCGCTCAGAACATATGCCCAAGTCCGAAATCATCATACGAACCTGCTAGAACCTTCAAATCCTGATTCTGGGGTCGTTTACCCAAAAATCCAATCTTAGCCAATTCTTCCGACTTAAAGCTTCCGTAATGAGAATTTTCTTTCCAAACTGACTCCGAGCTGCCCGAAATTCAATTCCGACCACACCTACAAGTCATGATACCTAAAATGACGTTGCTCATGGACTTAAATCGCCAAACGACGCGTTAGAGCTTAAAACGACCGGTCGGGTCGTTACAAAGTGACTTAACATGATCTCTTCAGTGAAGAAGAATAGGCAGGGGTTAGTAGACATGTTGGAAAAACAATCAAGTAGACAACTATGTATATACATGCTAATTACAGATTGAACAAACATGGTTAGACATGCTAGTTATACATTGAACAGGACAGGATTTTAAACATGCTAAGCAGGGAAGTAAACAGGAAAACATATTGGATTCATGGTCAATGGAATAGTGCAGTAATGAAACACATAGGGTTTTAGGTTTCAAGATTTAACTAGAGACATACCAGTTGAAGAAAAGAGTGTAGAATATAAAGCAAGTGTAGTTCCAATATCTAGCCTTGGCTTTCAGCTGGCTAGACCAAGAGTTAACTCAAGTAGCAGAAAGAAAAAAGAGTTTGAGTGTGAGTGTATGTTGTGAACTAATGTTCGTGTGTTGAGAGGTAAAATAAGAGTGTCTATATATCAGTTTAAGAGTAGAACAAATTAAGGTAAAGGAATCGAAAACCCACAATTAAGGAAATCAAAGAATCCAATCACACAAGGAGTTCAGAATAGAATCCTTTAATTAAGGGAAATTGACCAAACGGTAATAGCAGGGATTCAATTAAGGCAATAACTTCAAATCAAACCAAACAAGGGAGTCATAATAAACTCCTTTAATTAAGGGCAATTGATCAAATGGTAATAACATGGGTCTAATTAAGGAAAGAATCCCAATCATACCATGTAAAGAATCAGTAAGAATCCACAATCTACACGGGCAATCAAACAAGGCATGGATGACCATTTAAGGTCATAAACAGGGAAACAAAACAAAAGAGTTACACATACGAATCTCTAATAGAGTAAATCAATCAGCCAAACTTTAAAAATAATATTGATTTCTGGAAGAAAATATCAACTCCCATAAATAGAAAAAAAACCAAGTAAAGCCTTAGCACAAAAGAAAATATAGAAATTAGCCGGAAAACATATTCGAACTCTAATAGAGGTTAATTAGAGAAAAAATCACAAAATAATGGATTTGACAAAGAAAAATATTTAAGTCCAAGAAATAGAGCAAAGTAATATGACTGGCAACATAGAAAATACCCAGAATCGAAACAATGGTTTAGAAAAATCACAAAATCAACTAAGGTTTGGATACTTTGGCAAAAATCAGTCCAGAAGATGAAGGAGAATCGATTAAACACTTAGAAGTCAGAAAGACCTTTGAAAACAATTTTTAATGAACCCTAGTTTAGGAAAAAATCGAGATAATCAGTTAAAACCAGAAGTTTTTCAAATAAAAACATGTAAGAGTGCTCAATTCATCTCAGATCTATACAGATCTGAGAAGATCGAAGGTAATGGACTAGGGTTTTTTCAGAAAAGTAACAGAGATGAGAACATAGGTTTAGACACCATAGATTCGTAACAAAATGAAGAGAAATTTCTTACTCATAGTCGGCAAATGGGCTGAGACAGGCTAGAAATCAAAAGGTGCAAACCAGAACCTTTTGGGTTTCTTGAGATACTCTCAAGGATCTAAGAAACGGATGGACCATATCAAATAGGAGGCCAAAACTGGACGGAGGATCCATAGGAGCTTCATAAGGTGAAGATTTACGCTGGTGATGGCGTTTTAGAACTAGGGTTCAGTCGAGAGAGTTGAGAGAGAGTGAAATGAGAGGGTTTGGGGAGGGGGGGGGGTCGTTTAGCTTAATTAAGGAAAGGTTCAATCTGGGTCGTTGATTAAAAATGATCAACGACCAGGATTCAAGAGGAATTATGTCGGGTTAGGTAGGGGTTTGGGCCTGGTTGTATTGGGCTAGTTAATAAGGTGTTTTGGGCTGATTATATAGGCTGCAATTGAAATAATAATAAGCTTTTTGTTAAATACCTAAAATAAATTAATTAAAAATAATATGTAAAATAATTACTAATTATAAAAATGAATTTCATGCATAGAAATGTTTTAAAAATGGTTATTTAGTTTTTGAAATACAAAAGACTAATTTCTGGTAAAAAATAATACAAAATTGTATGCATGGGCTATAATTGCAAAGTTATTGCAATTGTAGCCAAAAGGTACCAAATTGGATATTTATAAAATAACTTGGACTTAATAGGACCATAATAGTAATACTAAATCAAGAAAATGTTTTGAAATCATTTGTGATGCAATTTTGTAATTATTTATTGGAATAAAATACTGGGCAAATTAATAAAATATGTAGAAAATTGTGAAAAAATATCAATTGATGCTAATGCATGATTTTGAAGACATATATGCATTTTGAAATATTTTTTAGGAAAAATTGGGTATCAAAAACTGCCCCTCTTTACTCGGAAAGGATGAAAGAGTTGTCGGGTAAGATATGATGGCCAATTTTGACCGAGCAAAATGATTAGAGAAATTTAGGTCGCACCCTGGCTTCTAAGCTGCCTACATATCCCTGGTTTTACAGGAATCAGGTCGCGTGTAGTTCTGGATTCATCGGCGGAGTATACCGATGAAATCATTGCAAGAACGGACGCAATATCTAGGGATATGTGAATGGATGGTTCACGAGAGAGGTCAGGTTTGATACAGTTGAGGGGAGTGGAGCGGGATCGCTTCTGCTGGGATAGCAGTTGCTTTCCGGCTCACCTGCAAATAGAGATAATACGAGCATATATTTGTGCGAAAATTTAAACATGATGCAGATTCCCATCGGACCATGAGAGTTGTCTTCGGATGGTTGAGGATGACGTCCTTGGACCATGATGTCTTGGGCCATGAGTAGATTAATGAGATTCCCAGGCCATGAAATAATGTTCTCGGGCCATGAAGATGGTGCCTCCGAACTATGAAGCCTTTGAATAATGATATGCAAATTATGAGAGAACCTCAGGCCACGACATGGTGTCTTCAGAGAAGCCTTTAGACTATGACGCCTTTGGACAGGTTGGCGATATTTCAGCCCATGAGATGCAATAATATGATGTCAACAAGATAGAGCTTAGTCTTGTGAAGAGGAGGGCAGAGCTTAGCCCGAAAGAAGAGCAAAGTAGATAATGTTAGAGAGACAACGATTAGTCTCGATGAAAAGAATGTAAATTGGAGGCAGAGCTTAGCCTTGTACAGGTATGGAGACAGAGCTTAGTCTCATGCAAAGGAAGGCAGAGATTAGCCTTATGCAGATGTGGAGGTAGATATTAGACTTGTGCAGGATGGAGACAGAGCTTAGTCTCATGCAAAGGAAGGCAGAGATTAGCCTTATGCAGATGTGGAGGTAGATATTAGACTTGTGCAGGATGGAGACAGAGCTTAGTCTCATGCAGGGGAAGGCAAATATTAGCCTTATGCAGAGGAATGCAGAGGAATGCAGAGATTAGCCTTATGCAGGATGGAGACAGAGCCTAGTCTCATGCAAAGGAAGGAAGAGATTAGCCATATGCAGATGTGGAGGCAAAAATTAGCCTTATGCAAGATGGAGACAAAGCTTAGTCTCATGTAGGTGAAGGCAGTGTTTAGCCTTATGCAGATGAAGGCAGAGATTAGCCTTATGCAAGGTGAAGGCAAAAATTAGCCTTATGCAGATGAAGGCAGAGTTTAACCTTATGCAGATGAAGGCAGAGATTAGCCTTATGCAAGGTGAAGGAAGAGATTAGCCTTATACAGATGAAGGCAGAGATTAGCCTTATGAAGATGAAGGTAGAGATTAGCCTTATGCAAATGGAAGTCAGCGTTTAGACTTATGCAAGGTGAAGGCAGAGATTAGCCTTATGCAGAAGAAGGCAGAGATTAGACTTATGCAAGAAATAGAATGAATAGCCGATAGTAGCAGAATTTCTTAGCTGGTAGCAGATTTTGATAACGCGATTGTTGTGAGGATTGTGACTTTGTGGCATGTTTATCCTTCGTCCCTGCATCCAAAGGAAAATTGTGAATTTTGTAAAGGGGAGGTCGGTTCGTGTTTCTGCCGACTTTGCTTGCCTTGCTTTGCTTGGTCTGAAAATCCTTTTCAAATCACCGAGGTAGCATTTGGCTAAACAGAGTTACCTTACAAGCAAGCATGCATAGTTTTGTAAAGACATAGTAAAAAATATATTTTGAGAAATTTAGATGAACCGACGACCGTGACAAGATCTGAGACAGTGCAACCTTATTTGCCATGGAATTTTGAGGGTCCTCCTCAAAATTTTTCCCTAGTTAGATGAATTGATATCTCTTAATGCTGTACATGATACGATCGGCTGAACTTGCTTCAGAGTTTTGAGGGTCCTCCTTAAAATTCTGCCCCAGTTTCCAATGTGGGGGAAAAATAAGATTTTTGTTGGTTTGTGACCGAACCCACAGGGCTGCCTACGTATCCCCTCTTAAACGGGAATCAAGTCGAACATAGTTCAATTTACAGCATTTGATAGAAGCATAAAGAGTTACACATAGTAACATTTAACTGCATCTGAGTTGACTGGCTTTGGCTAGACTACTCCATCCATTTCTGCAAGTATGAGAGCTCCTCCTGTCAGTATTCTGTGGACCATGTAAGGACTCTGCCAGTTGGGAGAGAATTTCCCTTTGGCTTCATCTTGATGCAGAAAGATCTTCTTCAACACCAGCTGCCCTGGTGTGAACTGTCTAGGCTTGACTTTTTTGTTGAAGGCTTTGGACATTCTGTTCTGGTAGAGTTGCCCATGGCATACTACATCCATTCTTTTTTCGTCTATGAGGGCTAGTTGCTCATAATGGCTCCTTATCCACTCTGCCTCGCTGAGCTTAGTTTCTTGTATGATTCTCAAGGAAGGAATCTCTACCTCGGCAGGAATAACAACTTCCATACCATAAACCAGCAAGTAGGGAGTTTCCCCAGTTGATGTCCGGACTGTGGTGCGGTGTCCCATAAGGAAAATTACAGTTTCTCGTGCTATTATTTGTGATTTTCTACCATCTTTCTCAGTATTTTCTTGATATTCTTGTTGGTGGCTTCTACAACTCCATTCATCTGAGGCCTATAAGCTGTGGAATTCTTGTGTCTGATTTTGAAAGTCTCACACATGGCTTTCATTAGATCACTGTTGAGATTGGAAGCATTGTCGGTGATGACTGATTCAGGAACTCCAAATCGACAAACAATCCGGTCGCGAACAAAGTCTGCCACGAGTTTCTTAGTCACTACTTTGTAAGATGTTGCTTCGACCCATTTGGTGAAGTAATCAATAGCTACCAGGATGAACCTGTGCCCATTTGAGGCGGTAGGCTCGATCTGTCCTATGAAATCCATTCCCCAGGCGGCGTATGGCCAAGGTGAGCTTGTTACATTGAGCTCGTTTAGTGGCATTTTTATCATGTCTGCATGTACCTGACAATGGTAACACTTCTGAACGTACTGGATGCAGTCAATTTTCATGGTCATCCAGAAACAACCGGCCTTGAGTATCTTCTTGGCTAAAACAAAACCATTCATATGCGGGCCGCAAGTAGCAGCATGTATCTCTTCAAGTAGTTTAGAAGCTTTGTTTGCGTCGACACACCTTAGTAATCCCAAATCAGGAGTTCTCCTGTACAAGGTTCCTCCGCTATGAAAGAAACTGTTAGATAACCTCGAAGCATACATTTCTGGGTATGATTTGCATGCTCCAGGTATTCTCCAGTTGCCAAGTATTCCTTGATGTCGTGGAACCATGGTCTTTCGTCTGCTTTTTCTTCAACATGGGCACAATATGCCGGTTGGATATGGATCTTTACTAGAATAGGATCAATGAAGTTCGTAGATGTTATATAATGGACGATAGGGTGGCCAGTGCATCAGCAAACTCGTTCTGAATTCTGGGGATGTGCCGAAATTCTGTCTTGGTGAACCTCTTTCTGAATTCCTGCACATGGTGCAGATACGACAGTATATTGGAATTCTTGGTGTCCCATTCTCCTTGTACCTGGTGTATAAGCAAATCTGAGTCACCAATTACCAGCAGCTCCCGAATATTCATGTCAATGGCCATGCTGAGCCCTAGGATGCAGGCTTCGTACTCTGCCATGTTGTTAGTGCAGGGAAATATGAGTTTAGCAAGTACCGGGTAATGTTGGCCAGTTTCCGATACTAAGACGGCTCCAACATCGACTTCTTTAAAGTTTGCCGCTTCGTCAAAGAACATCCTCCAACCGACATAGGATTCAACAATGTCTTCTCTTATGAACAATACTTCTTCATCATGCAAATACGTTTTCAGGGGTTCATATTCTCCTCCCACAGGAGATGATCTGTCAATGCTTGTCCCTTGATTGCTTTTTGGGTTACACAGACGATGTCGAACTCACTTAGTAGGATTTGCCACTTGGCCAGTTTTCCGGCGGGCATGGGTTTTTGAAAGATATACTTCAAGGGATCCATCCTTGATATGAGGTATGTTGTGTAGGAACAAAAGTAGTGCCTCAACTTCTGAGCGACCCAGGTTAGAGCGCAACAAGTACGTTCCAGTAGAGAATACCATGCCTCGTACGGAGTGAACTTCTTTCTAAGATAATAGATAGCCTGTTCCTTTCTCCCTGTCTCGTCATGCTTCCCCAGAACGTAGCTGAAAGATCCATCTAGTACTGCGAGGTAGAGTAATAAGGGTCTACCTGGCTCTGGTGGAACCAAAACTGGTGGCGTCGATATGTAATTCTTGATTCTGTCGAAGGCCTTTTGACAATCCTCGGTCCATTCGGTTGCAGCGTCTTTCTTTAACATCTTGAAGTTTGGTTCACATACGACTGTGGACTAGGCTATGAACCGGCTGATGTAATTTAGTCGTCCCAGAAAACTCATTACATCCTTCTTGTTCTTTGGTGGTGGCAGCTCCTGGATGGATTTGACTTTTGATGGATCCAGTTCTACTCCTCGGTGGCTGACGATAAACCTAAGCAATTTTCCGGCAGGAACCCCGAATGCACACTTTGCAGGGTTTAATTTCAAGTTGTATTTTCGCAATCTGTTGAAGAACTTCTTCAAATCTACTATATGATATGTGGCTTTATTGGACTTGATGATGACGTCGTCCACATATACCTCGATCTCCTTATGTATCATGTCATGGAAGACAGTAGTCATAGCCCTCATGTAAGTGGCCCCACCATTCTTTAGGCCGAATGGAATCATCTTATAACAATATACTCCCCACAGCGTAATGAAAGTATTTTTCTCAGCGTCTTCTTCGTCCATCCAGATCTGATGGTAACTGGAGAAACAATCCACAAAGGACTGTAGTTCATGCTTGGCGCAATTGTCGATCCGGATGTGTATGTTTGGTAACGGAAAATCGTCCTTGGGACTTTATCAGTTTAGATCCCGATAATCGACAAAAACCCTGACTTTCCCATCCTTCTTTGGAACTGGCACTATGTTGTCTAACCAAGTCGGGTACTCAACCACTCTAAGGATAAGTATGCAACTGGCACTATGTTGTCTAACTATGTTGCTTGGTGACTTCCTCCTTGATTTTCAAACTCATATCAGGCTTGAACTTTCGGAGCTTTTACTTCACTGGTGGGCACATTGGATCAGTGGGAAACTTGTGAGCCACGATAGATGTACTTAGTCCAGTCATATCATCATACGATCATGCAAATACGTCTTCATACTCCTTCAGGAATTGTGTAAACTCTTCTTTCTCTGGCGGTGACAGGTGGATGCTGATGCGGGTTTCTTTGTCTCTGAATCTCCCAAGTTGATTACCTCGGTCTCATCCAGATTGGACTAAGGATGTTTTTCAAAGTCCTCTACTTCTCTGAAGATTTCCTCGGGTATGATATCTTTTTCTTCTGAATCACTATCCTTTATTGCGTCGTCTCATTACATGTCACAGTCATTGGTTCATCAAGACAGGGAATAGTAATGCTGTATAGATAAAAGTATAAGAGAAAGATGATAATAATAACTGGTTCATTGAAACATAAAAGCGATTTTCAATAATTTAAACAAATGTTTTGGAATGCTGGGGATTTTATTTAAAGCAGAAAAATGCGAAAAGGAAATCATTAGCGAATAAAATAAACAGTGCTTGTTCAGCCTTGCTACCCCGGGACTCGTTGAGCCCTAGATGGTCTGACAATCTAGTTTCTAAGGAGCGATACCTTGCTCACAACTTGGATGGTAGGTCCTTCCTCCTCCTCCTCCTCCTTCTCCCCCTCAACGATGACACAACAATCCATATCATCGTCTTCCAAGAATAAGTCCCTTAAGGCTGCTAATGTTTTTTCCTCCTCTGGTTCCCCTATGACGTCGGCCTGCTGGAAAGTCTATTCCAGACGCGGTATGGGTTGCTCCAATGGATAGTAGGGACCGCGCCATGGTGGCGTCCAGTCATTATACTCTTGCCAAGTGTACTGGTATCCCAGAACAAAGGTAGTGACGTGGTGCTTAAGCCGTATTGGCTTGGAAATGCCTTGAAGATTCTTACCGAGACCCTTGTCGGGTTCGTATCGCTCCAATTCATTATGCTTTCAATCTTACTACTCCACCACTTATCTTTGTATATTGTGTTGACCCATTCGATGTGATGGTAAGTTTCTCCACTAAGCCTTCTTCTACCTTCAATTACTGGGATAGTCTGGCGACTGTAGATGGGGTTGCTCCCATCCCCATGGATAATGAATTCCTGATGATTCCACTCGAATTTTATCGCCTGATGAAAAGTTGAGGACACAGCCCCAGCGGCATGTATACATGGTCGTCCTAGTAACAAATTATAGGACACGGATATATCTAACACCTGAAATTCTACCTCAAACCATGTTGGCCCCATCTGTAAACAGAAACTGACTTCTTCATTGGTAGACCTTTGTGACCCATCGAAAGCCTTTACATTCATGGATCCTTCTCATATTTTGTACAGTCCCTTGCCCAGCCTCTTTAGTGTTGTCAATGGGAAAATGTTAAGGCTGGACCCTCCATCAATCAGAACCCTGATAATGAAGTAATCTTCACATTGCACGGTAATGTGCAGTGCCCTGTTGTGACTCAAGCCTTCAAGTGGTAGTTCTTCCTCGTGGAAAGTAATCTTGTGACTTTCTAATACCTGCCCCACCATGTTAGCCATCTCTCCACTTGTGATGTTGTTAGGCACATAAGCTTCATTCAACACTTTCATCAGCGCACTCCTATGTGCTTTTGAATTCTGCAATAGTGATAAGATAGATATCTAGGCCGGAGTCTTATTTAGATGATCTATGACTGAGTACTCCCTGGCTTGCACCTTCTTCCAGAGGTCATCCGGTCCTGTCTCAATAACGAGAGGTCTGTTAGAAGTCTGTTTGCTGGATTCTCCCAAGTGTTCGGGCGTGCAGACCCTTCCAGTCCTGGTCATCCCCTGTGCAGCGCCAGCTTCTTCTACCTTGACCTTTCCCTTCCTTCTAGCTTCAGATACGTAATCCCAGGGCACGACATTAGTGTTGAAGGGCGGCGTAGTTGATACTGTCACTGTAATTGGTGTGGCTACTTTTACTTCGAATGGAACAGGAGTCACTGCAGGTGGTGCTATTTCAACCTCGAACGGTGCGGGCGTATCTGTAGGTGGTGATATCTCAAACTCGAACGGGACTGAAGTAGTTAAGCCTCTTCTGACGACTGTGTCTGCACTATGATGGGATTGAGTGTAACTGCTGGGTTCTTGGGATCATCACCTTCTTTGATTAACCCGATTGACCCTTCTCGGTCCCATTCTTCATCTATTTCTATTACATTGACACCTCCACCCCTGTGATCTGGGAGGGGGTTATTACGGACATTAGGAGAAGCTTTTTTTGCCTGGATGATTTTATTATCGATCAGATCCTGGATCTTATCCTTTAACGAGCGACATTCATCAATGGTATGTCCTTTCATGCCGGAATGTTATGCACAGGTTTTGTTTGGATTGACCCATTGGGATGGATTCTTCGTGGCTACATTAGGGATGGGCTCGGTAATGGCGGTATATTATTTGGGCTCGGCAATGGCGGTATATTTTTTGGGTGGCCTGCGGTCAAATTTGGTCGAGGTCTTGGGAAATTTTGGCGAGCTGGAGGTGACTGAAAGTGAGATGGTTGGGAGTGGTATGTGTGATAGGCAGTGGCTGGTTGGGAATATCTTGGATATGTGGGTTGATATGTAGGTGGAGGTGACGGTCGATATGTAGGTGGAGGTGCTTGATATGCAAGTGAAGAGGTTTGATATGTCAGTGGGGATTTGGGTCCATGTGCAACCATTACTGCTCCTACGTCTTTCTTCTTGGATATACCACCGGACTGCAGTGCTTTGTTAGTAGCTTGTAGTGCTTCAAAATTTGTGACCATCCCACTCTTGATGCCCTCTTCAATCCTTTCACCAAGCTTGATGATGTCAGAGAACTTGTGATTTTCAATTACCATCAGTCTTTCATAATATTGCGGGTCTTGTGCCCTGACGAAGAATTTGTTCATATGTTCATCATCTAATGCCATCCTAACCTTAACCGCTTCTGATATCCAACAAGTGGCATACTCGCGAAAGGTTTCAGTGGGTTTCTTCTTGAGATTTTGGATGTAAAATATGTCCGGCGCATTTTTTGTGTTGAACCTGAATCAGTCCATGAAATCTGAGGCCATACTCACCCAATTAGGCCACTTCTTAGGGTCCTGGCTGATGTACCAAGACAAGGCATCCCCTGTGAGGCTCCTCATGAATAATTTCATCCGAATCTTTTCGTCTCTTCCAACTCCGACCAGTTTGTCACAATAGGTCCTAATGGACCTTGGGATCACTAGTACCATTGAACATTTTGAACCTGGGAGGTTTGTAACCCTCCGATAGTTCTACATCAGGTTGTATACAAAGATCTTCATAATTCAATCCTTCGATCCCCTAACCTCCTTCCATACCTTGAACTCGGCTAGTCATTTTCTTGAGTTCTTCAGCCAAGTTCATGATAAGCAGGTCCTTCTCACTGGATTCCGGTGTGTAAGAAATGGGTTGGGTGAAGTGAGGTAGATTCTCCACGTATATGGGGTTTTTCTGGTGTCCTGGTGCTTGAGTATATAGGTGATCGTTGGTGGACTTTTGTGGTTCAAGAATGATGGGTGGGGTGTTTTAGGGGTATGACAGGTGTTTGGTTGGTATTGTGGTGAGAGGGTTTGGTTTTGCAGTGGAGTTGTATAGTGGTGAGTTGCAGGAGGGTTTTGTCTGTTGGGGGTATTCTGAGGTGGTGCGGGCTTTTGAGTGTTCGGGTGGCTGACATCCGAAACATTAAGTGAGAAGGACAAGTTCGCTAGGTTTCGAACATGTTCAAGTTCCCCCTGAAGTTTCAGTAGCTTTTGCTCGAGTTGTGACACAACATCATTTTGAACCTGAGTATCCCTACTGTCAGAAGCTTCGGTATGTTCAACTGATGTTGAGTTTTCCTTTCTGATATTAGTCAAATCTTCCATCTTGCCCTTGCCTTTGCCTTTGCCTTTAGATGGACTAGGAGGAGGAGAGGGTGGAGAGCCCCTGGATCTTGTATGATATGCTGATGATGCTAGAATGCATGAACCAAGCTTTGGGGAAGGGGAATAATCAAAGAAAATAAAATAAAAACAAAGGTAACAAGTCAGTGAGGATCAGGAGAAAAGTATTTGCAGTATTTAAACACATATTGCAGAATTGTAAACACGCATTTTAATTTGGGAGCCTCGTTGTGCCCGAGGTAGTCCTAGAGACAAGCTGATTTGGAGAACTTAGGTGCCAATAATTTCCTCATTTCATTAATGTAAAAGTAGATAGATCTAAAACAACACTAAATAAGATAAGTCACTAATGACACTTGGCTTTATTACATTTGAAAAAGCAGGCAAATCTAATCTACTTGGTCCCAGAAGGACCTTCCCCAGGCTTGATCTTCTTGGATCTGTCGATCAGGTTCCCCAGGTCGTACATGCCTAACAGCAGGTATACTCTCGCTAGATGACCTCCTTCGCTTCCCTCAGCATTCTGGCAGTCGGCGACTCTTTTCCTTGTCTTCCCCTCTAGCTCCATCAGACCCTGCTCCAAATATTCCAACCTTTCATTAGATTTGATAGCCCTTTTCCTTCCATTCATTGATCAGTTCCATATCAGTCTTTTGTTTCTCCAAATGCTCGGCCTCGGACCCGCAAACCCTTTTGCGCAGTTTATGGTATTTCACTTGGGCCTCAGCAACTTTGTCTATGACCCTGTTTCCCCTACCGATTCCCGGCTCAACTATCCATGTTATGCTGTCTTCCAACCATGATAGGTAAAAGCGTACATGCCCTGCGTGGTACCTGTATGGCTCGATGGTGTCCCTTTCTATAATAACCTTTAGGTGCCACATATGCTGAGCTTCACATTTGTACGGGATGTCGTCGTCCTGAAAATCTGCCCTGTAATGACTCATTTTAGAAACTCGCGGTATGACTTGCTTCCTGCCTGCCTGTCTCATAACCCTGATGGGAACATAAGGATATATGCTCCTTAACCCGATCAACACCAGGTGCGGAGCGTCCCTCGATCTGATGATGAAATCACTGGTAGGGAACCATTCGAACATCTATTGAACCTGGTCCTTGGTCAAATTTTCAAAAAAATGCGCCTGTTCTGTAGCATTTTCCGGTTGAGCAAACCTGTCTGGGATGTAAGTCATTCTCTTAGGGTGGTGGAAGGCTATATGATCATTCCACGCCCTTCGTGGAAACTCTTGACGATATTGACCCCTCTGGAGATGCTCCAATAACCAAATCTGTAGTAGCAGATTACAACCCTCAAAGTGTTTGAACCCCTTCTGGCAGCGGTCCAAGGCTCGGTATATGTCTGCTATGATCATAGGGATAATGGTATATGTTTGCCTCTCGATCCCCTCCATCAAGGTTTTGGCTACCATAGCTAGTCTAGTGTGAATCTTGTCTCCTTTGCTTGGAAATACTATCATACCCAGGAAGCAAACAACAAACACAAAAACCCTGCGGTGAATAGGACCCAAGGAAGTGATAGAGAATTCATCATGGAAGATACGATAGGATTTTCTATGGTCGTATCGTTCATAGAGGTAGTCAAAAGTTATGTAGGACTCCTTCAGGCACTCTAAATCATCGTTCTTTTTCAAAATCATCATTTTCAGGAACCCCCTAGCGGTATGGTTTTTCGGCACCAATAAACCCGGATTGTTCCAAGGTAATCCTGTGAAGCCCCCTATCTCCTCCAAGAGAAGAGTCATTTCTATATTGCCAAAATGGAACACAGACCTTTCCCTGTCCCAGAACATAGTGGCCGCTTCAATCAACATATTGTTTAGTTAGATATCTAGTATAGAGGGTAAGTTTCTGAGGACCCTCTTCACATGGTCTTTGTCACTTGGCGAAAGGTCCTCCCACCAATCCAGCAACAATGGCGATATTCTTTGGACCATGCCGAACCTGGGGATTTCGTGCCTCATTTTTTGCAAAACAAATAAGGTTAGACCCTTTCCCCCTCCAAATTCAACTACTTATACATCAGTGATTAGCATATTGGCACTTATTTCTCCAAATTAATGCACAGATCGTGATTGCGTCCATTGGGATTATGGAAACCCCAGTGGACTTTTGGACAAGGCTTTTCCTAAAGGTTATTATGTGGGCAACATATTAACCCAGTTAGGTTTGACCATGATGCATGTACAGTTATAATCAGAGTAAGGTTATTATGGAGGTCTATACTAGTACCCTCAAGCGGATAACTTGAGGGGCAAAGGCACGGAACCGTCGACTGTACCGCTGATCTACTAGTTTTACCGCAAATAAGACTTTCTGAATTTAGAGGGTGATATAAAATGGAAGAGCGCAACCACTCATCAAGCGTTGCTATAGGATTTGTATAGGCACGAGTGGAATATGATGTTGAGCATGATTATGCAATAAACATGTTATCACACATTTGCACATTATGAAAGCGATAAACACAACAGTTATAATTGAAAAGTTGTTATAAAGGAAAACAAAAAGAAACATGTCAATAAATAATTAATTGCATATAAAGAGGAAAGGGGAAGGGTGCAGATATTTAACAAAACAAGGCATACTCAGACGAATTCACAAAATGATTTATAATGGTAAAAGACCAAAATACCTAGTAGAGTCGCCATGCTGTCGCGCCCCCCTTTTTGATCTCCTTTCGGATTGGTCAGGGTTTTCGACATTATTGGGACAACTCGTTTCCTTTATGGGAAAGAGGGTATACTGATTTCGAAGAGTCGCCACCTAACGAATTAAGGTGCGTTAGGGCACCTATTAAGGGTCATTCATAACACTAATTTCATAACCAGAGATTGGGTAAGGGCTTGAAATTACTTCAAGGGGAAGGTGTTAGGAACCCCTCAAAGTCAACAACTATGGGTCCCGGCCAAACATACTTCGTGAATTATTCAAGTAGAAAATAGATAGTCTAAGCACATATATGTAAACAAATAAAGGTCTTAAAAGATTAGAAGTCCAAACATACATATGTAGAGGATAAGGGAGGTCCTAAGTTGTTTATCCTATAGGATAATATTTGTGCAATGCCCGTAATCACTCCTCAATGAGGGGCTACACGTTGCATTAGCGCACAGGTCATCATATCCTTTTCTACCCATTGTCCCATCCCTAGTGGTTATTAAGCGAGTTTTGTTTAACGAGCTCTACGCGTGCTGTTACCCGTCCCTTCTTTGGGGTCATGGAGGATTTTAGGACCTTTAGTATCTGGCAGTTGTAGACAAACCCCTATGGTTTTTAAAAAGGATAAAAACTAGGCAACAAGCAAGAACAAGTAGGACTAGCACATAAGTGACAAAAACAGTTAAGAGGCTCAGATTCACCTCCACACATAATGCAAATAAACAACAAGTCTCAAACCACAAACAAAGCAGTTTTTATTAGAGAAAGGATCCTAAGACAGGGTATCTAAGTGAACATTAAAGCACAGAAATATGCAACACTGTTTTCAAAATGCAATGGCAGGGTCCTAATCAGTTTGCACTGATTTTAAACTTGTGAGCAGTTAACACACTAAAAACGGTTTTCCAGTTTTATAAAGATTAATTACCTAAGGCTGGCCTAGGTGTGAGGTTATATGCAATCGACATGACAGGAGGTGTCTAACAGTTTTGAAATTGTTTAACCTACAAACATGTTGTTCTAAGTGACACAAACTTTAAAAAGGGAGTTTGTACCGATTTTATTCAGAAGTATAAAATCTATATGAGGGACGATTTTATACCTTTTCAGATCAGTGACTTATTTCAATGGAACTAGGCGTAATCAAATGAATGTAAGCAGAATTCCTAGAACATGATATCTAAATGCATACAAGAATGATAGCTTCATTAAGACAATGTCATTAGCCTAACAGCAGGATTTCTAAGTGAAAGCACTTATGCAAACTTGAAGCATGGATTAGTAATATGCTGAAATGTGAGGCCCTAAGGATTACTAGGACATGTGTTCTAATGCAAATTCACAGAATATATAAAACATATAGCATGATTTCTAGCCAGTATCACCAATGAGGTCATACAACTACCCTCTTATTTTTACTAGCCAACCCAATATCTATTTACAAATAATTATTACAGGCCAATGGCTGAATGAATTACATAAATTAAAAGTAAATTAACTATAGGGAGCCTGAAGCAGGCCCAAATACAACTTGAGAATACCAGGCCTTCCATAGTCTCAAATGCCAAGGGTTTCATAACCAATTTCAGGTCCAGGTGTGTCAGAGTTCCCTAAGGACCTCAAGGATCTCAGGAAGTGCTCACACCTAGACTTTCATAACATGGATTGAGTTAGTACAATGTAGATTATCTAGCCCCAGCGTGCCAGAGTTCATAGGAATCTCAAGGATCCCAAGGCAGTACACACACTAGAGGGGCAGAACCTATTGACTTAAGATTGAAGTGAGAGTGCTTGGCCTAGTTTTGAAAAGGTTTTGATATGAAAACAATGTTGAGATAACTCGAGGAGTGAAAAAGATTTTCTAAAATAGAAACCAGTTTTGAGAGGATGCTATGAGTGAAAACCGGTTTTAGAAGAATACTAAGAACATTTTTGAAATCAGTTTTTTGCAGAGAGAAAATTCAGCATATAGTCAATCAATCATTGAATACACAGATTCATAAACACTCCACAAGCAGATTTCACACAGGGGGTGAAAGGGTTTGGGGACACATAGAATTCACATTAAGGAACATATGAACATGGGACAGGGAGGCATACAGACAACAAATACATAGAACACTTAGGAGTTTTTTTATAGAATTAACAAGTTAATCATGATAGTAGGTAACTGGGGACATAGATCAAGGATATAGTAAAGCCATGTTGAAAGAAACGGGGGGCTGGACAAAATTAGACACACAATTAAGGTCAATCGAATGCCCTAAAAGACTAGGCGACTTAACATGATCTCTTCAGTGAAGAAGAATAGGCAGGGGTAAGTAGACATGCTGGACAAACAATCAAGTAGACAACTATGTCTATACATGCTAATTACATATTGAACAAACAGGGTTAGACATGCTAGTTATACATTGAACATGACATGATTTTAAACATGCTAAGCAGGGAAGTAAAGAGGAAAACATATTGGATTCATGGTCAATGGAATAGTGCTGTAATGAAATACATAGGGTTTGGGGTTTCAAGATATAACTAGAGACATACCAGTTGAAGAAAAGAGTGCAGAATATAAAGCAATTGTAGTTCCAATATCTAGCCTTGGTTTTCAGCTGGCTAGACCAAGAGTTAATCCAACTAGCAGAGAAAGAAAAGAGAGTTTGAGTGTGAATGTATGTTTGCGAACTAATGTTTGTGTGTTGAGAGGTAAAATAACAGTGTTTATATGGACGTTTAAGAGTAGAACAAAATAAGGCAAAGGAATCGGAAACACGCAATTAAGGAAATCACAGAATCCAATCACACAAGGAGTTCAGGATAGACTCCTTTAATTAAGGTCAATTGACCAAACGGTAATAGCAGGGATTCAATTAAGGCAAGAAGTTCAAATCAAACCAAACAAGGGAGTCAGAGTAAACTCCTTTAATTAAGGGCAATTGATCAAACGGTAATAACAGGGGTCTAATTAAGGAAAGAATCCCAATCATACCATGTAAAGAATCAGTAAGAATCCACAATCTACACGGGCAATCAAACAAGGCATGGATGACCATTTAAGGTCATAAACAGGGAAACAAAACAAGAGTTACACATATGAATCTCTAACAGAGTAAATCAATCAGCCAAACTTTAAAAATAATATTGATTTCTGGAAGAAAATATCAAGTCCTATAAATAGAAAACAGACCAAGTAAACCCTTCGCAAAAAAATATAGAAACTAGCCCAAAAAGAGATTCGAACCATAATAGAGGTTAATTAGGGCAAAAATCACAGAATAATGGATTTGAAAAAGAAAAATATTTAATTCCAAGAAATAAAGCAAAGTAATATGACTGGAAACACAGAAAATACCCAGAATCAAAACAATGGTTTAGAAGAATCACAAAATCAACTAAGATTTGGATACTTTGGCAGAAAATCAGTCCAGAAGATGAAGGAGAATCGATTAAACACTTAGAAGTCAAAAAGACCTGTGAAAACAATTTGTAATGAACCCTAGTTTAGGGGAAAATCAAAACAATCAGTTAAAACTAGAAGTTTTTCAAATAAAAACATGTAAGAGTTCTCGATTCATCTCAGATCTATACAGATATGAGAAGATCAAAGGTGATGGACTAGGGTTTTTTCAGAAAAGTAACAGAGATGAGAACATAGGTTTAGACACCATAGATTCGTAACAAAATGAAGAGAAATTTCTTACTCATACTCGGAAAATGGCTTGAGACAAGATAGAAATAAAAAGGTGCAAACCAGAATCGCTTGGTTCCTTGAGATCCTCTCAAGGATCTAAGAAAAGGATGGACCATAGCAAATAGGAGGCCAGGACTGGCCGGAGGAGCCATATGAGCGTCATAAGGTGAAGGTTTACGCTGTGATGGCATTTTAGAACTAGGGTTCAGTCGAGAGAGTTGAGAGAAGAGGGAAGGGGTGACGGCGGGTGAGAGGAGTGAAATGAGAGGGTTTGGGGAGTCGTATAAGTTAATTAAGGAAAGGTTCAATCTGGGTCGTTGATACAAAATGATCAACGACCAAGATTCAAGCGGAATTGGGTCGGATTAGGTAGGGGTGTGGGCTTAGTTGTATTGGGCTAGTTAATAAGGTGTTTTGGGCTGGTTATATAGGCTGCAATTGAATAATAATAGGCTATTTGTTAAATACCCAAAATAAGTTAATTAAAAATAATTTGTAAAATAATTACTAATTATAAAAATGAATTTCATGCATATAAATTTTTTAAAAATGGTTATTTAGTATTTGAAGTACAACCAAATAATTTCTGGTAAAAAATAATACAAAATTTTATGCATGGGCTATAATTGCAAAGTTATTGCAATTGTAGCCAAAAGGTGCCAAATTGGCTATTTATAGAATAATTTGGACTTAATAGGACCATAATAGTAATATTAAATTAAGAAAATGTTTTGAAATCATTTGTGATGTAATTTTGTAATTATTTATTGGAATAAAATACTGGACAAATTAATAAAATATGTAGAAATTTGTGAAAAAATACCAATTGATGCTAATGCATGATTTTGAAGACATATATGCATTTTGAAATATTTTTTAGGAAAAATTGGGTATCAATAGAACAGAACATAGACGATGACATCAAATATTGTAGAGTCCTTGAATGAGAACAAAATATGCAAGAGAGTTGCCCGTAGTTCAACTACTAGAGTACACGAGGACTCTTCTTGAACGTTGGACTAATGAAAAGTTATTGAACGCAAAGAATACGTTCACAACTTTGGGGAAAAATAAACAAAGAGTTGGAGGACAACAGGACATTATCGCAAAAGATGAGAGTAAGTTATGGTCCATAACATCAGATAATTGATATATATATATATATATATATATATATATATGCTGATAATTGTAGATATGTTGTTGTACAATTGTAGATATTTTGTATTTTATCAAGTGCTGACAACTTCTTGTATGTTTGTAACGAAAATGTAAGAGAGGACTTCAACAGATTACAACCATACTATAATAGATGGTGTGAAGCGCTTCATTGTTTTTCTTCAAAACAGGATATGTAGTTGTGGACAATTCCATCTTGATGAACTTGCTTGTCCACATGCTTTAGCGGCTTTGAGGCACAAGAACGAGTCTTATGAAAATTATTGTTCTCCTTATTACACGAGGGAGAGCCTTCTGCAGATTTATGAAATACCAGTAGACCCTCTACTTGATGAAAGTAAATGGGATGTGCCACAATCTATAGCAGAAGAAGTTGTAGTGCCACCTACTGGGAAAAGGCAGCCAAGGAGACCTCAAAAATAAGAAACAAACCAAATGATGAAATAAATACAAAGAAGTACAAGGTTTCTTGTGGCAATTGCGGATAAGAAGGGCATAACAAAAGATCTTGTAAGAATGCTCCCAAAAAGAAATAAGAATTGATGTAGTATAAAGAATTTTTTTTTACTGAGTACTGTTGATGATAATCTGTCCTTTAAGACATATTCACTTGTATTTGTTGTGTTCTGGACAATTATAGTTGTGGTGTAATTGTGTTGCTAATTTAAATAAAGATTGTCTCCTATAATGAATGTTTGATAAAAAGATTTTAACTCTTAATGACATTGGTTTGTAGTTGTTTTTTTCAATAACTGGGTTTATTTATTAATTTTAATCTTTTTCTAACAATACTGCAAAATTTGAATATATTATGTATTTTTCTATAGTAGTTGTAGACATAATTGTAGTTATGACGTAAAGAAATTATTATCTGAGAGTATTAGTGTATCGTTGCTTTTTCCTTTAATGGTAAAGCTAAACGTTTGATATCTTACATTTAGAGTAACATATGTTCACATAATATGGTAAAAGAAGAGAACAAAAAACATATATTATAAAGTATCAATATGGAGATCAAGTACTAGTAACTTTCAACAAAAAAACATACTATAAATGTTTTCATTTGTAAGTAGTACAATTCTGGATAAAATAACAAAACAAAAGCTAAAACAACTTTAGCACAAATCTGCTACAAATAAACTTGTCACGGCCCAAACATCCCTCTGAACCACGTCGTAACGACACCTAGTCTCTACAGTTATGTAAGCCTAACAATTCATAGAAAATACCAATATCGTAAAACAAAGTTGACTTCTAATTTGGAATAGATGCTGAATAAAAAAAGACGATGCCTCTCGGCATGTACAACAACCAAACTCTACTTACACAGCTTTCCAAAAACCAGAAATGTCATGAGTCACAAGGTATAGAAAAGAAAATAACATCTCTATATACCTAAGTCTAGTAAAAACAAATACAGGAGAAATGTTTGACACTGGGAAGAATAGAAGGGGATTCCGAAACCTGCGGACGCGACAAATATACCTTGAAGTCTCTAACAACTGCCTCGAATCACGAATACTGCGGCTGATAACGAGCACCTGAATTTGCACACAAAACATGTGCAGAAGAGTAGCATGAGTACACCACAATTGGTACCCAGTAAGTGCCGAGCCTAACCTCGGTCGAGTAGTGACGAGGTCAAGTCAGGCCCACTGGTATATAATAATAAAGAAAACAGGAGAATAAGCAATATAATAAGACACAAAAGTTCAACAAAGGAAAACACAGTGAAATAACATAAGAATACACGAAATTAAGTGATAGGGGATCTCCCGAGATACTGTCTCGTAGTCCCAAAAGTAAATATGCAGGGAGAACTCCCGAGGTACCGCCTCGTAGTCCCAAAAGAAAATGTGTCAGGGGATCTTCCGGGATACCGTCCCATAGTCCCAAAAGTATATATGCATAGGGATCTCCCGGGATATCATCTCGTAGTCCCAAAGTAAATACACAGCACAATCAATTATAAACGACTAGTACAATAAGAGAAACTACTGTCTAGACTAGGTACAAGTCGGGAAAAGAGGTAGGAAATAGGCATGCTGGAAGGAGTTCAATTAAGCAATTAAGGCGCATAGACACGTTATTCTGAGCTAACAGGGTAACTACGCGTGCTAGTATGTTCAATTAAGGTAAAAACAGGAAATTTCTCGGTAAAAATAAGGTTTTTGAACAAATAGCCCGTGTACGCACTCGTCACCTTGCGTACACGACGCTCGCATAGTAATATCAGTACCAAATCCTAAGGGTATTTCCCCCCACACAAGGTTAGGCAAGTCACTTACCTCAAACCAAGCTCAATCAATCGATATCAATGTTCTTCCCACGAATATCCGACTCTTAATGGCCCGAATCTAGCCAAAACCAAGTTCATACCATAAATATAGCTATAAGAAACCAATCTAGTCAATGAAATCTAAGTTAAGACGAGAAATTAGGAAATCACCCCAAAAACTCACCTAGGCCAACGTCTCGGAATCGGGTAAAAAGTCACAAAAATACGAACAACCATTCACTCACGAGGCTAACTATACAAGAATTACTCGAATCCGACCTCAAATCGCCTTCCAAAACTCGAAATTAAAGCCTATGAAGTTTCTACCATTTTTCTCCAAATTTCTAACTCAAATCCCTAATTAGAAGACAAAAATAATGATAGATATATAAAATATCGACCAATACGAGTTAGAATCACTTACCCCAACAATTTCCTTGAAGAAGCCTCGAAAAATCATCTCCCATCGAGCCCCCAAAATCGAAATGGGAAATCAACCCTCGAAATCCCCCTTTTCTGCCCTGTAAACTCGCTTTTGTGAGCCTTCAATCGCACCTGCGGTATCGCACCTGCGGGAATTCCATCGCAGGTGATAAAATCACTTATGAGGGATAGGTCTGCATCTATGGAAATGGGGGCCGCACCTGCGAGTGCACACATGCGAAACACTATCCGCTTTTGCGGCCCTTCACCGCGCCTGCGGTTCCATATGCCCGCAGATGCGGAATCCTCCTCGCACCTGCGATCTTTGGTCAGGCCTCCAGTTTCCGCTTCTACACTTGATCTTCCATACGTGCGATCCCGCACCTTCGGTCTCCTCACCGCAGGTGCGAAACACCAGAAACCAATAACTTCAGAAATTGCATAAGTCCAAAACTCAATCCGTTAAGCATCTGAAACACACCTGAGTCCCCCGGGACATCAACCAAACATACCTACCAGTCCTAAAACACCATAAAAACTTAGCCGAGCCCTCGAAACGCATCGAACAATGCTAAAAACACAAATCACCCTCCGATTCAAACTTAAAGAACTTGAAACTTCCAAATTCGACAACTGATGCCGAAACCTATCAAACCACGTCCGATTGACCCCAAATTTTTCACACCCGTCATAATCAACCTTACGGACCTTCTCCAACTTCCGAAATCAGAATCCGACCCCGATATAAAAAAATTCCACAACAGGTCAAAAATCTCTCAAAACTTCGATTTTTTCCATTTTAAGCCTAAATGAGCTACAAACCTCCAAAACACAATCCGGACACGCCCCTAAGTCCAAAATCACCTAACGAAACCGACAGAACTCCATTCCAGGCTCTTCTTCACTTAGTTCCAACTACGGTCCAAATCCTAAGGCTTAAGCTTCCGTTTAGGGACTAAGTGTCCCAAAACACCCCGAAACCACGACCAACACCTCTCGGCATGACACACAAGCAAAAAAAGACACAGGGAAAGTATTAGATAGGGGATCAGGGCTATAATTCTCAAAATGACCGGCCAGGTCGTTACAAAACTGTAGCTGAATTATTCTTAGTAAACAATTTTCCTACAACTTTAATACAATCCAGCTGCAACTAAACATTTTCATTATAATTTAGCTACTAAAAAGGGCAACTAATTATTTTTGGTCCGGACTCTTGTTCTCTCCCTTACAGCCCGTGCACCTTTTCTTCTTGCTAATCTCCCAGTCACCTCACTTTCACTAATACACCAAGATCTTGCTTTTTCCTAGCATAATCCCAAAGGAGTGCTCCATAATGTCTATGCTGATGATCTATATCAGAAAGGTCTTCCTTTGAAATCGAGAGATGTCCAATGCTGACATATTCTGCAAATGCCGCCACGTATACACCGCAATCACTGCAATAAATATTAGGGGAAACTCTTTAGCATTGAATTGGTTAAATTGAAGGAAAAGCAGCACATACAGTGATCTCTATTTTTGATGGGGTATCTCACCGATCAACCAGTGAATGTCAAGAGGATCAATAACACCTTTTTCAATATATGTTGTTGTGTTCTTGTAGTTGATGTCCGGACGCTTTCCATAGAGAATGGTGGATGATAAGTAGAGGTGGATCATAATAGAAAACTTGTCGATAACAGATTCAACAAGTTTGTGATTACGTGAAGTTAAAAATCATAAACATATGGAACCCTATCGGTAATGTCAAACACAACCAACAACCAATGAAATTTATGAACAATGTTTATGGGCATAATCACAAAATCAAATTTGTCCCATGAAACTTTTGCAAGTAATCAGTACCCCAATATGTATTCTGATACGATGTCCTGGGGTTTGACAACAACAAGCTTCCTATCGGCAGGGCCATTAATGTACCTCTCATAAAGTTGTTCTATTCTAGTATTGAACATACAATTAGTGGTTGTAAACCTTGTTCTGTTTTCAAGGCCATATTTTCCTCTCTTCCTCAAATTGTACAAAATAATATCAATATGCTGCAAAAAATAAGTTACAAAATTTCTCAATGCAACATTCAATTTAACTATATTTTTTAACAAAAAATCTACAGATATCTAATGTAACGACCCGACCGGTCGTTTTGCATTATCGGACCCCGTTCCCCTAAATGAAACTTCCCATAGCATATTTTCACAATTTATGATTTGCGGGGACTGGTGGTCCAGGATTCGGAGGTGTTTAGAGTGCTATAGGAACAATTTGTTCCTTAAGGTTGGCCTTTAAGGCTAAGTTTGACTTCGGTCAACATTTTGGGTAAACGACCTCGAAATCGAGTTTCTTAGATTTCGGTAACTTCTTGTGATGATTTTGGACCTGGGCGTATGCTCGGAATGGGTTTCTGATGACCCGGGAGCGTTTCAGCACCCAATATTGAAATAAGAAGTTCCTTAAGTTCCTATTGTGGTTTTGGATATGTTTTTGTGTTATCGAGGTCCGAACAGAATTTCGAGACTGGGAATAGTTCCGCTATGTCATTTATGTCTTGCCTGCAAAATTTGGTGTCATTTTGAGTTGTATAGCTCGGTTCGGCGCGTTGTTGGCGAAGTCTAGAAAACTTAAAGTTCCTAAGTTTGGTTCATGGGGTTTTGAGGTGTGATTTTGAGTTTTAGTGTTGTTTTGGGGTGTTCTGAAGGCTCGAGCGAGTTCGTATTATGATTTGGGACTTGTTGGTATATTAGGACGAGGGCTCAGGTGGGCCCAGGGCCTCCCGGGCACCCAACGGGGCTAAAAACCAGCTAAAATAGCTGCTGGTGCACCTGTTCTGGTGTGACTGCAGGTGCGATTGCCCAGTCGTAGGTGCGGGATCGCTCCTGCAGTCCAAAGCATCGCAGGTGAGACCCTAGGTGAGGTCCCCCTTTCTCGCAGGTGCGGACGAAAGTCCGCAGGAGCGGAACCGCTGGTGCGGCCATCCCTCCGCAGGTGCGAACTCAGCCTTTCCCGTCTAGTTCCGCAGGTGCGAGCCCCAGCTCGCAGGCGCGAGACCGCATGTGCGGTCCTCGAGCCGCAGGTGCGGAACCCCTGTAGGCCAGGCAGTGTGTTTCCTTTAAAACACGGTATTTCACCCCATTCATTCATTTTCCTCCACCATTAGAGTCTTGTGAGCTTGGAGAGAGCACACCATGACCTAACTACTGTCAAGGTGAGTTAATTCCACTTCAACACTAGTTTAATTCATGATCTTATAGCTAAATTAACTACTAAATCATTGAAAAGTCAAGAATTGAGTAATAATTTAGGGTTCTTATGAAATTGGTGAATTACCCATTTATCGCTATAAATTCAAGTAGAAATCATGTATTAACGATCCTTAGGCTTCGGGTGAGAGATTCCTCCGTGAGTTTTTGGAATTCGAGTGTCCAGGCCCAGGGTTGGATTTTGGGAATTCTTCAAGAATGTTGAATTATTGAGTAAATAGGATAATTACCCTACTTTGAGCATGCATTGATGTCATCGTACCGTATTTGGCTAGTTGCGAGTCCTCGGGTGTAGAGTTCGGAGTTCGGGCGCATCCTTGGTCCGAGGGGTAGATTCGACACGAGGTGAGTCTCCTTTCTAACCTGTAAGAGGGAATTGTCCCCATAGGTGTTGTATATGCTGTGTGTAATTGTTTTGGGGGCTACGTGCGTACAAAGTGAAGGGAGTCCGTACGTGGTGACTATCATGCTATGTCGGGTAGTTTTAGGGCTCACATGCATATCTCTATGTGCCTTATATGTATCTTTGGGTGTTCTTTGAGCTGCCTATTACTTTTAAATTGATATGGAAATATGGAAAATTGCACTTGAACTCCCAGTTGATCAATCCCTGTTACAGGCATACCCCTACTAAGTTATTGATATGTCAGTATAGACATATGTACGTATGAGAGTTAGAACTCGAATCGCAGGTATGATTCGCGATCGAGGGAAGCTTTATGATAAATTGGTATAAGTGTGTCGGCACTCGAATCGCAGGTATGATTCGCGATCGAGGGGAGCTTTATGGTAAGTATACATAAGTGTTAGAACTCGAATCGCAGGTATGATTCGCGATCGAGGGAAGCTTTATGGTAATTGTACATAAATGTGTCAGCACCCGAGTGGCAGGTATGATTCGCGAGCGGGGGATGCTTTACGTCCATTAGGTGTCTAGATATTTCCTTATGACTCCGGCCGGTTGTCGCACCCTTGTGTGCGCTTGGCTATTTGGCACTATTTTCATTGATATTGACTTGACAGATATTTGGGGGAGGGGGGGAAGGAAAGTGTACATTGTTGCTTATTTTCAGTAGTTGCCTGGATTTCTGTATTTGATAGGTATCTGCTGCTTACTGTCTCACATGTCTACTGCATTTCGTTATATCCTGTTTTGTATTATTACCATTGGACCTTAGTGAGTGTCAAGTCGACCTCTCATCACTACCTCTTCGAGGTTAGGCGGGATACTCACTGGGTACATATATATTTATGTACTCATGTTGCACTTCTGTACTTAATTGTACAGGTTCTGAGGCTGGTGTTTCTGGTTATCAGACCGGAGCTTGACATATATTCTGGACCTTACTCCACAGTGAGCTGCCTCCCTTGGCGATTCTCAGCAGTGCTATGGAGTTATTTTTTTTGTTTATTTCTGTCTACTCCTTTCAGACAGCAGTACAGTTTGTATCATCTTTTGTACATTCTACTAGTTCGCCTGTTGACTTGTGACACTAGTTCCTGGCACGCACATAGTAGACTCTTTATTTTGGGGACTGTATATATATTGGATCACGATCATTGTCGTTGTATTTACTTAAGTTTGTTAATGTTTCCGTTTTTATTTAAATGATCTAAGCTTAAAACTTTGGGGAATATGTGGGGTTGGTATGTTAAATAAGGATAATCTCACTAGTAAACAACTGTTGGCTTGCCTGACTCTGGTGTTGGGCGCCATCACAACCTGCGACTTTGGGTCGTGACATCTAAAATAACATAATACTTCAGCTTATTATTAAATTCTGTCGGGGGTATGTGTGTACCGTGTTGTTCAGGATTTACCCTAGATGTGCCAAAGTATAAAACCAATCATATTTATCAACTTTCTCCACTCCAAGATCAAATCATGGGTTGAGCTGGTTATCTTTTATAGTATAAGGCATCTTTTTCCTATTAAAGGCATAGCAAATACAATTAAAATGTAGTTGTAATTGAAAATCCAAAAATTCTATGCACTCGATTATATGAAAAATGTAGAATCTAACCTCTTTGAAACCTTGTCAGTGCCTAAATATAACCACTTATTGAATTCTTTCAACAAATTAGGATCAATATTTTCGCCAATAACCCCAGTAAATGGGTGCTTGATGTTGAAAATTGAAGGTCCAACAGAAGTGCTTCCACCAGAATTGAAATAAGGGAGAAAGGGGGATCTAACATGCTTTCTAGGAACCCTTGTTCTTCCTTGCTGCACATGCATTGTTTCATCTTCATTAACCTCGCCGAACTTAACTATTTGTGAGAAGTTCTCGGGCAGCTCAAATTCATGACGTGTTATTGCCCTTTTTCCAGACTTGGAATCATTGTCCGAGTCAACAACATTGATGAAGTCGACTAGTTCACCTACAAAGTTAAAAACAAAAGAATAACATTGTATGTTGCTTGCATCAGAAATGTTAGAAAAATTATAAATTATATGAAAGCTGTTATTTTTATCTACAATTATATTGTAATAAATACTATCACTGAAATCTTCGTTTCAATCCTCTCCTTGTTGTGAAACATTTGCTTCTTGAATCAGAGATTGCAAAGTCATAGGCTCCTTCTCCTCATTGGAATGCTCTCCTTGTATGGCAATATTTGCATCCTGATTTAGAGAGTGCACATGCATAGTTTCCTTCTCTGTGACAACAAATGTATACAATGAAAGAGAATTATAGATTATTTGTAATAAACAGAAAGAAAAATGCAGATAAATTGTTATTAAATTGTAGTTAATTTGTTGAAGTGCTGTCTTGTAGCTGAAATGTAATATGTATTGTGAATTATGTAGAAAAAATGTATTAAATCGTACCGGCAGTTTCTTTCTTGAATGCCTCTTGGAATTGGGAAGATAAGTAAACACCTACTGGACATGATATGAGAACATTCTCCACTTTTTGAATGTCAGACATGTGTCATGTATCTAAAATAAAATTATAAGTATAATGTAGATTATTTGTTGATAATTTAGTAATTTGTTTAGCCTATGTAAGAAATGTCATCAAATTGTGTTAAAATTGATCAAATACATGTTTTAGTGGTGCTGCCCAACACTTGTTTAAGCACTATTGCCATGATACTGTTGTGTGTTTTTTGCTTTGTAATGCTCATCTTTTTTTCTAGAATTACCATTAAACTGCAAGTAGAATTTCTGAGGCTATATACTTTATGAATGCTAATATAAACATAAACAGGGTAAAAATATTCTCCAAAATGACAATATTTTGAATGAAACTTTAGCATCAATGTTAGTATACTGTTGACTTTTTATTGCCTGTAACACATTCTTGATGGAATCATTGAATATCTCGAATGCTACCTAATTCTTCAAAAATCTAGAGAACCAAAAAAGCTTAAAATGTATCTGACGATAAAAGGCTTACAGATATATAAAATAGCCTAAAAATCAAGAATTAAGTATACCTCTTTCTTGAACAATCCAAGATCTGAACCGACCTAAGGATAAAAATAAAAAGAGTTAAAGAAATATTTTTCATAACATAAATTACAAAAATCAGCTAGGAATATCATAGGTTGTTACTTTATAATTATTTTTTCTTAATTTTTTAGTTGTTTCAAAATAGCTTTCTTGTCATCTATTCCCATTGACTGCTTATTGCCAGATTGTAATGATCCGACCGGTTGTTTTGATCTCTAGCACGTCGTTCATCAGTTTGAGGTTATGAGCAGCCCCGTTTAAGGTATTATGACTTGTAGGTGTAGTCGGAATTGAATTTCGGGAAGTTTAGAATTTATTTGGAAAGAAAACTTTTATTTCAGAAGCCTTGAGTTGGAAGAATCAACTAAGATTGAAATTTTGAGTAAACGACCTACGAATCAAGATTCGAAGGTTCTTGTAGCTTCGTATGATGATTTCGGACTTGAGCGTATGTTCGGATCGGGTTTTGGATGACCTGGGAGCGTTTCAACGCATATTGTGGAAGTCAGCATTTTTGAAGGAATTTCCTAAATTTGGCTTGAAGCGCATTACAATAATATTGATGTCCGTTTGGGATTCCGAGTCTGGGAATAGCTCCGTATGGTGATTCTCGGGTTGGGCGCGCGATCGGAAATGAATTCGGATGTACGGAGGTCATTTTGAAGTCATTTGGCTAAAGATAGAAATTTGAAGGTTTTCAAGAATCAGACCGGAAGTGGAATTTTGATATCGGGGTCAGAATGTGATTCCGGAAGTTGGAACAGGTCCGTAATGTTGAATATGACTTGTGTGCAAAATTTGGGGTCAATCGGAGGTGATTTGACAGGTTTCGGCGTCGGAAGTGGAAGTTTGAAATTTCAAGTTCATAAAGTTTGAATTTTAGTGTGATTCATGATTTCTGCATTGTTTGATGTGATTTGAAGCCTCGAGCAAGTTCGTGGGATGTTATGGGACTAAGTCGTGTAATTTGGACAGGGTCCAGGGGGCCTCGGGTATGTTTCGGGATGAGTTCGAACCATTTTTCTCTGTTTTGCTGTTGCTATTTTCTGGTGTCACTGGTGTGCTATGCGATCGCGGTCCCAATTGTTCGTATCGGGTTTTGAAAGACCCGGGAGCGTTTTGACGCATATTGTGGAAGTCAGCATTTTTTAAGGAATTTCTTAAGTTTGGCTTGAAGCGCATTTCAATGATATTGATGTCTGTTTGGGATTTCGAGTCTCAAAATAGCTTCGTATGGTGATTCTGGGGTTGGGAGCGCGATCGAAAGTGAATTTGGATGTCCGGAGGTCATTTTGAAGTCATTTGGCTAAAGATAGAAATTTGAAGGTTTTGAAGAATCCGACCGGAAGTGGAAATTTTGATATTGGGGTCGGAATACAATTCCGGAAGTTGGCGAAGGTCCGTAATCTTGAATATGACTTGTGTGCAAAATTTGGGGTCAATCAGAGGTGATTTAACGGGTTTTGGCATCACAAGTGGAAGTTTGAAATTTCAAGTTCATAAAGTTTGAATTTTAGTGTGATTCATGATTTCGGCATTGTTTGATGTGATTTGAAGCCTCGAGCAAGTTCGTGGGATGTTATGGGACTAAGTCGTGTAATTTGGACGGGGTCCCGGGGGCCTCGGGTATGTTTCGGGATGAGTTCGAACCATTTTTCTCTGTTTTGTTGTTGTTATTTTCTGGTGTCACTGGTGTGCTATGCGATCGCGGCCCCAATTGTGCGATCGTGGAGAAGAAATTAGAGGGCTGGAATTTTGGCTTGTGCGATCGCACCTGGAAGTATGCAATCGCACCTGGAAGTATGCAATCGCACCTGGAAGTGTGCGATCGCACCTGTGCGACCGCAGGGGTTGTTGTGCGATTGCACAAGGGTGTGTTTAGGGGCTTCTGGGACTTGGCATGTGCGAACGAGGGAGAGGGAATGTGAACGCACATGAGGAAATCTAGGGCAGCATAGTTGGTCTATGCGATCGCATAGAGGGTTTTTCTGGGCAGTGTGATCTTTTAAACGGGATTTTGGCGATTTCCTTCATTTGTTTCATTAATGTGGCGATTTTGAGGAGCTTCAAGAGGGTTTTTTCACCAAGCATCACTAGGTAAGTAATTTCTTCATGTTTTTAAGATTAATACAAGGATTATACATGAATTAGACATGAAAATTAGTAGGAAAATTGGGATTTTGGAGGAAAGACCTAAAAATTTGTATTTTGTATTTCTACCATGAATTGAGCATGAATATTTGAGTAAATTGTATTTTTGAATTAGTAATGCTATGGGTAGGGTATATCTTCGAGTAATTTCGGAAATCGGGCACGTGGGCCCGAGGGCATTTTGGTCAATTCACTAAGCGGAGTTGGGAAATTATATAATTAGAATTTGTTGCAAATATTAGAGTATATTTTCATTGGTTTGTATTTATTTGGATAGTTTTGGGGCGTTGTGCGTCCATTGGAGTCGTCGGAAGGGCTTGGAAGCCGGTTATGGAATTTCGGAGCGATGTAAGTCTCATTTCTAACTTTGTGAGGGGAAATTGTCCCCATAGGTGAACTAAATGAATACATGCTATTATTTGTGGGGGTTACGTACGCACGAGGCGACGGGAGTCCGTGCGTAGCTACTATTATGCCATGTCCGGTAGTCTAGGACCCACTAGCATGCTTTACTTGTTGTACTTGTGACCTTGTCAATAAAATATCATGTGATGCTTTCAATTAGTATCTAAATCTCTGAGAAGGATAGAGTTTATTTTTCTTAACCACCTAGAAGGAGAATTGATTCTTCCTTAGATGATTGTGTTTCGGTTAAACCTATCGAGTTTGGAACCCTGTCGAAATTGGCAAGTAAATCTCCAGAAAAGGTTTAAATATTATACTCATGTTTATTAAAAGGAGAATTCTATCACTTTATTGAACATCTAATTTTCCTGATAAAAATGTGGTTTATTGGTGTGAATATGTGTAACCTTGGGTGCCTGAGTCGCATGTATGATTCGCGAGCAGGATGACCCTGTATTTATGTATATTCATATGAGCACCTGAGTCGCAGGTATGATTCGCGAGCATGCTAGCCTTATTATTATTTTTTTGACCGCGTCGCATGATTGATTCACGAGCGGGGAAAATAGATGCATCTATGGTTCGGGCCGTTCGACCATCGGCAGTACACAGTTTATGTTTATGTTGGTTCGGGCCGTCGACCCTCGGCATTGCTTGCGCATGATATTTACTGTGTATTTGCTGTGATTTATACATATTTATCGGCCTAAGGAAGTTTTAATGGCCAGTTATGAGGAAGGAGAATTTATGTGTAAAAATTTGAAATAAGTCTGATGTTTCTTATCCCGGATTATGATTTAAATATTCAACTGAAATGATGAAGATATAAAGTGTTAAATGTGGAAGGAGTTGATATTATAAATTCCCGATTTTAAGAAATTGTCTATGACATTCATGCTTAGTGCCTCACGTGAATATATTAAATTGACCTTTAGCAAGTGTCTGATTCGACCTCTTGTCACTACCTCTCTGAGGTTAGGCGGGCGACTTACTGAGTACACGTTGTTTTCGTACTCATGCTACACTTGTTGTGCATTTTTATTGCACAGGTACTTTCATAGCGATGTGGCTGGTTTGGAGACTTAGACGAGCTGCATCATCCGGAGGCGATTCGCAGCTGACAGAGTCTCCCTCGTATTGTATTCATTTTGTTTTAAATTCCATTGTCCAATTTGTATCTCGGACAAGCTTTGTAATGATTATATAAATTCTTAGAAATTGCTCATGTACTTGTGACACCGGGTTCTGGGATGTGTTTGGGATTTATTTGCTAGAATGGAATATTTAAACCATCGTATTTACTTAACAAATTTTTATTCAGTTATTATGTAATAAAGTGAAAGGTAATGATTTCAAAAATGCTAAAACATGAAATTTAACTTAACTATTTAATGATTGGCTTGCCGGACAATGGTGTCCGGCGCCATCACGACCTTATGGATTTTGGGTCGTGACAACATGGTATCAGAGCACTTGTTCCCTTAGGTATCACGAGTCATGAGAAAGTCTAATAGAGTTTTGTGGATCGGTATGGCGACGTCTGTACTTATCTTCGAGAGGCTACAGGGCTGTTTGGAGTACTTCCCTTCTTGATTCTTCATCGTGCGATTTGATTCTTTTAAGGTTTATGCCTATGTTTATTCATACTCAATCTTACGCGTCGTGAAGCGCTTGTTATGAATCGGGATTGTGAGGAATCGAAATGGTGCAACGGATATGATGCGAGATATTTTCTATATGTAATTGGTTGGGGCTATTGTTGTGGCCCTGCAGAAGGATAATATGTTATTTCAGCTCAGTAGCTGTGTTTCTGAGAGCCTTGAGGTGATGCTCAGGATGTTATGATGCTTACGATTGGTTATCGCGCGATGTCGATATGATGATATAATGCTTGCCCATATGTTGGGGGTGATGAATGGTTTGAAGGGAGGTCTTCTCAGAGTGTGATTTTGAGATTTCGGTATTTTAGTTCCGGCAGAGGAAAGGCATTTGGATTATGAATGGTCCGGTTGGGGTTGATAAAGTAGTAAGACTTGGTGTTTTCAAGTAAGGTGGAGTATTCACCTGTGACGTGTTATCGTCGTCCTTGATCGAATGTAATGTGTTAAGTTCCATGGTTTCTTCGGGTGCTGAAGAAGTGTTGAAGAATGCGGTTGGCAGAGAATGATATTGAATTGAGGCTAGGCGGTAGTTCCATTCTAGAAGTCCAGGTGTAAGAAGCGGAAGTCGATCAGTCACAAAGTGGGGGAGCGGCAGCATAGTGGTGAATTAGAAGGTATTGTAGCGCAGTTAGTAAATGTCCATAGGGAGTGGCGGACTGGCAAGGTTGGTGAATGAGAATGGGCTTAGGATGGAGTATTGATGTCGTAGAGATAGTGCAGTACAACGTCATTAGAAGGTGTCAGTTGGTGAATTACATAGGTGGGTTACCTCTTGTGAGTAGGTTAGCGTTCGTATGGTTGGAAAGTCTCTGTGAGGGATTCTAGGGGTTGTTCGGTAGGAGGCATGATGTGGAATGATGCTAGAGAATTTGAGTAATTAGGGAGTGATAGCAAGAGAATTTGAAAGAATTGGACGGATCGGTTGAGCAAGATTCATGTTAACAAAGGAGAAAGGATCTCAGCAGGGTCTAGAGTGGTGATAGGAGTAGCTTCAGGCTAAGTGGGGGATTCCCACCACCTGCAGTTGGGCTGTAGGATTGTGTTCTCATGGGGTTGCGGATTGTCAGCATATTGAAAAGTTAGTACAGCTAAGGGAAAGGAGTAGAATGGTAATTGTGCATGGGATTTGATGAATGTGTGCAAAATTTGGTCCTATCAGACCAGGGTTAGGCTTTGGAAGATTCAGAATTTTCCTTAATGCATATGCGAGTTGTAAGGGTAGTGACTCAGTCATGTACTTCATTGAGAGGGCGTTCATGTGCTAGAAGAGCCTTAGAGTTGATTGTATTCGGGGCCAGTCAGAGTGGGTAACTCAGTATGATTAAGAATTGAGCTTTTGCAGTATAATTCCTGAGAAAGGGAAAATGGTTGGGGTGTTCTATGTTATTTTCAGCATGCAGGATAGTATTGGAGGAGTGAGAGAAATAAAATTCGGGTTGTAGAAAGATTATAAGGAGGGTATGAGACGGGTTGCGGGATTTAAGCAGCATGGTCTCGTGAATCAAGGTCACTTGGGATGAGTGGGGGTTGAGTTTGCTATGAGTTGAAGGAAGTTACTATTATTCTGAGGCAGTTAAGGATGATTAAAAGAAGATAGATTGATTAGCCATGGTTGAAGTGGCACATTTTTGGCAATGATAAGTTTCGTCAACGTGATTGAGTTGTGTGTGTGGTTTGCACAGTGTGTGCGAGGTTTGACGATCGCAGTAACAGATTTGATTTGGGAGCATTCGAGTGCTATGGCCTGTCAGGTGTAGGCGGATCCCGGGAGGGTTATGGTGGTTCAGACCACTACTTAAAGATTTTCATGTTGGGTGATTGTGAGAATTCACTTGAATGTTGTTATTGTTCTCTTGAATTGAGGTAAGTAAAAGGTTTCTATATGATGAAGTGTTCACCCTATTAGTTTTTAATGTGTTATCTCATATTGGCATGTTAGGTGCAATAAGCAGTATGTAACTGGAAGTAAGGATCGAGGTTGCGGTTCTATGTTGAAAAGGATGTCATGAGCTCGAATGAGCAGGAAAAAAAAGTGATTTGAAATTTCAGAGTAAGCTGGTGTTATCTTCAGTGTCACCTGAGATCGATATTCGGTGAGAGAGGCTTTGTACCCTGGTCATGGTTCTTGATGTGTTTTGCGGCCTTAGTGTGGTCGGTGTTATGGATGGGCAGACTTGTTACCTCATGGAAGGTCGTGGTAGCGTGACCACGGGAAGATGGTATAAGTGTGACAGGTAGTCACCTGATTGATTGAAGATTTAGACCAAGTATGAGGAAGTGCAATATTGCTTGTTTGAAAATTTATGCCAGGAAGGCGTTCGGTCTAGTTGGTTGTGGATTGTGGGATGTTGTCCCAGCTATGATGGTTTCTCTCGTGTATTATGAGAGGAAGTGGGTTATTATGGACCCCTGGTAAGGCTATCAGCCTAGTTCATTGCTAGCAGAATCGGCTTGAAGTGTATGAATGGATTTAAATATGGTTATGGGCTTCATGTGAGGCAGATGTGTTCATTTCAGTATAGCGCTCCTCATGGAGAGGTGTTGAAATATCAGGTGATTGTTCCGTCTTCGTCAAATTCATGTGATATTATGATTGTGCCGTGTGAGTTGTGAAACGGCTTGATAATTTCTTATGTGTTGAGGTCCCCCATAGTGATGATGTTATATGAGCAGGATGGCTCTTGAGATCCAGAGTGTGTATATATATATATATATATATATATATATATATATATATATATATATATATATATATATATATATATATATATATATATATATATATATATATCACCTCAGTTGTGCTTGAATTTTGTAAGCATATGGACTTATCAGTCTCCCCAGGATGGTATTATGCACTTAGCGTGCTTATGATCGATATTCAGAAATTTGTAATAGTGAGCAATTCAGCTCCGTGTATATTTTCTTACGTGAATTTTATGTCATGTGTATCGGGTGGCATGCCGCCACGAGCATGTTATTTGGATCGGATGGCACACCGCTACGCTTATGTTATTTGGATCGGGTTGCACGCCGCAATAGTGTGATGATGAGTCAGGTTCCTATATTTATTTTCTTGTGTTTTACTTCCTATTTTCTGAGAAAGTTCACATTAGTTGTGTGAGTTGAGTAGTCCCTTCCTGAGTCATTTCTTATTTATCATGTTCGAGTTGTGGCCTATTGACCCCATGTGGTATCATGTGAGACTGTTGGTCATGTCTGGGATGATTTGTTGTCTGAACAGTTCGTACTAGGTGAGACGATATTATTGGATCAGGGATCAAGTGCGATAAAATTATGTGAAATACATTAAAGGACAAATACCATTATTCGGTTCATAATGAGGTGATGATTCTAGCCAAGATGAGATATTCAATGATTTGTTAACTCTGCAGTTGGGTATGAAATTCTACATATCTCCTTCGTTGTAGTGGTGTCGTCAGCATTATAGCAGGATGTATGTATATATATTATGAGATGCATCGGGAGCATCAAATTCGTGAAATTTTGGCTATTAAGGTTCAGGGAACGTCATTGTGGTTAGATGATGAATTTTGCGGTGCATGGTGCTAATTCAGCAAAGGTATGTAGTCGTATTCTGGTATATCATTTGGTAGTTGATACAGTGTTTATATATTGGAACTAGGCCTGGCAAGAGAAATTTCAAGTGTTGGAACTGGATTCTGAGCTTATTATATGGATAAAAGAAGAAATCTTCAGATTTGATCAAGCTAATGTACTCAACCGGGTTGTGGGAGCACGGGCAGGTGCTCGAGATGTTAAATAGTGATTTAAGGTAACTTCAGAGCAGTTCTTAGCACGTTCGAGGACGAACGTCTGTTTAAGTGGGGGAGAATGTAATGACCCGGCCGGTCGTTTTGAGCTCTAGCACGTCGTTCAGCAATTTGAGGTCATGAGCATCTCCGTTTCAGGTATTATGACTTGTAGGTGTGGTCGAAATTGAATTTCGTGAAGTTTAGAGTTTATTTGGAAAGAAAATTCTCATTTCAGAAGCCTTTAATTGGAAGAATCAACTAAGATTGGAATTTTGAGTACACGGCCTCCGAATCAGAATTTCGGACTTGGGCGTATGTTCGGATCGGGTTTTGAAAGACCCGGGAGCGTTTTGACGCATATTGTGGAAGTCAGCATTTTTGAAGGAATTTCCTAAGTTTGGCTTGAAGTGCATTTCAATAATATTGATGTCCGTTTGGGATTTCGAGTCTTGAAATATCTCCGTATGGTGATTCTGGGGTTGGGAGCACGATCAGAAGTGAATTTGGATGTCCGGAGGTCATTTTGAAGTCATTTGGCTAAAGATAAAAATTTGAAGGTTTTGAAGAATCCGACCGGAAGTGGAAATTTTGATATTGGGGTCAGAATGCAATTCCGGAAGTTGGAGAAGGTCCGTAATCTTGAATATGACTTGTGTGCAAAATTTGGGGTCAATCAGAGGTGATTTGACGGGTTTCGGCATCACAAGTGGAAGTTTGAAATTTCAAGTTAATAAAGTTTGAATTTTAGTGCGATTCGTAATTTCAACATTGTTTGATGTGATTTGAAGCCTCGAGCAAGTTCGTGGGATGTTATGGGACTGAGTCGTGTGATTTGGACGGGGTCCCGGGGGCCTCGGGTGTGTTTCGGGATGAGTTCGGACCATTTTTCTCTGTTTTGTTGTTGTTGTTTTCTGGTGTCACTGGTGTGCGATTGCGGAGAAGAAATTAGAGGGCTGGATTTTTGGCTTGTGCGATCGCACCTGGAAGTATGCAATCGCACAGAAGGAAAAGTTGAGGCTGCAGGGAATTGCCATGTGCGACCGTAGAGGTTGTTGTGCGATCGCACAAGGGTGTGTTTAGGGGCCTCTGGTACTTGGCATGTGCGAACGCGGGAGAGGGCATGCGAATGCACAGGAGGAAATCTGTGGCATCATAGTTGGCCTATGTGATCGCAAAGCATTTCATACGATCGCATAGAGGGTTTTTCTGGGCAGTGTGATCTTTTAAACGGGATTTTGGCCATTTCCTTCATTTGTTTCATTAGTGTGGGCGATTTTGAGGAGCTTCAAGAGGGGTTTTCCACCAAGAATCACTAGGTAAGTAATGTCTTTATGTTTTTAAGATTTATACAAGGATTATACATGAATTAGACATGGAAATTAGTAGGAAAAAAGAAATTTTGGAGGAAAGACCTAAAAATTTGTATTTTGGATTTCTACCACGAATTGAGCATGAATATTTGAATAAATTGTATATTTGAGTTAGTAACGCTATGGGTAGGGTATATCTTCGAGAAATTTTGGAATTCGAGCACGTGGGCCCGAGGCATTTTGGTCAATTCACTGAGCGGAGTTGGGAAATTATATAATTAGAATTTGTTGCAAATATTAGAGTATATTTTCATTGGTTTGTCGTTATTTGGACAGTTTTGGGGCATTTTGCGTCCATTGGAGTCATCGGAAGGGCTTGGAAGCCGGTTATGAAATTTCTGAGCGAGGTAAGTCTCCTTTCCAACTTTGTGAGGGAGAATTTCCCCATAGGTGAACTAAATGAATACATGATATTATTTGTGGGGACTACATACGCACGAGGTGATGAGAGTCCGTGCGTAGCTACTATTTTGCCATGTCCGGGTAGTCTAGGACCCACTACCATGCTTTACTTGTTGTACTTGTAACCTTGTCAATAAAATATCATGTGATTCTTTCAATTAGTATCTAAATCTCTGAGAAAGATAGAGTTTATTTTTCTTAACCACCTAGAAGGAGAATTGATTCTTCCTTGGATGATTGTGTTTCGGATAAACCTATCGAGTTTGGAACCCTGTCGAAATTGGCAAGTAAATCTCCAGAAAAGGTTAAAATATTATACTCATGTTTATTAAAAGGAGAATTTTATCACTTAATTGAACAGCTAATTTTCCTGATAAAAATGTGGTTTATTGGTGTGAATATGTGTAACCTTGGGTTCTTGAGTCGCATGTATGATTCACGAACAGGATGACCCTGTATTTATGTATATTCATATGAGCACCTGAGTCGCAGGTATGATTCGCGAGCAGGTTAGCCTTATTATTATTATGTTAACCGGGTCGCATGATTGATTCGCGAGTGGGAAAAATAGATGCATCTATGGTTCGGGCCGTTCGACCCTCGGTAGTGCACAATTTATGTTTATGTTGGTTCGGGTCGTTGACCCTCGGCATTGCTTGCGCATGATATTTACTGCGTATTTGCTGTGATTTATACATGTTTATCGGCCTAAGGAAGTTTTAGTGGTCAGTTATGAGGAAGGAGAATTTATGTGTAAAAATGTGAAATAAGTATGACATTTCCTATCCCAGATTATGATTTAAATTGTCAACTGAAATGACGAAGATTTAAAGTGTTAAATGTGGAAGGAGTTGATATTATAAATTCCTGATTTTAAGAAATTGTCTAAGACATTCATGCTTAGTGCCTCACCTGAATATATTAAATTGACCTTTAGCAAGTGTCTGATTCGACCTCTCGTCACTACCACTCTGAGGTTAGGCGGGCGACTTACTGAGTACACGTTATTTTCGTACCCATGCTACACTTGCTGTGCATTTTTGTTGCACATGTACTTTCATAGCGATGTGGCTGGTTTGGAGACTTAGGCGAGCTGCATCATCCGGAGGCGATTCGCAGCTGACAGAGTCTCCCTCGTATTGTATTCATTTTGTTTTAAATTCCATTGTCCAATTTGTATCTCGGACACGCTTTGTAATGGTTGTATAAATTCTTAGAAATTGCTCATGTACTTGTGACACCGGATTCTGGGACTTGTTTGTTATTTATTTTCTAGAATGGAATATTTAAACCATCGTATTTACTTAACGGATTTTTATTCAGTTATTATGTAATAAAGCGAAAGGTAATGATTTCAAAAATGCTAAAACAGGAAATTTAACTTAACTATTTAATGATTGGCTTGCCTGACAATGGTATCCGATGCCATCACGACCTTATGGATTTTGGGTCGTGACAATGATGAAGATGGAGCATTTGTCGGATGCTCGGCATGCGTTTCAGCTTCTTCAAACATATCTTTAACTTTTTCTGGAAAATTCATTCCAGAATGCTCTTTTGGGCTTCAATCATGTTGGTGAACTGATTTCTAAAAAAAAGGGAAGTTAGTCATCATATGTATATAATTTGTATAAAAATTACTGTTATATTGTCTCTACCGTAAACATGTAGAACTATTGTGTTAAGTATGTCAATACTTTGAGATACCTTATACAAAAGTAAAAAAAAATTACTTTGATCCATGATGGTTTGATCATCCGCTCTTCCAATGCAGAAATTCATATCTTGTCCTTTGTTGTTGTCCAGTTAAGGATACGCGAGATCGGATCACCAACCCTCGTAGCAAGTGAAAAACCTCGACGGAGATAAAAATGCACAGAAGGGTTCAACTTATGCCTAACGGACTGAAGCAACTGTGTATAAGCTTCTATACCCCAAAAAAAATCCGCATACTGCTCTGAGTCAATCAAATAAAACCTAAAGTGGTCTATCAATCATTATCTTTCTCAGAAGGACAGAGGAAGAATTCTATCAGATAAAGAATACATAGCTTGACTGCATCCCCATCATTCACCCAACTACGACTGGTTACAATTTGTTTCAAGTACGACTTCTCAACTTTTTTCTTGTTCGGAAAATAACTCTTCATTGTTTTACTATCATACTTAGGTGTGTAACCAAAGTCAGTTACTTCTGTAAAATATTTGAGGCCAGTAATAAGAGCAAACTCTCTCAACCCAAAGTTCAGCCTCTCACCCTTCATCTCTGCTGTGAAAAAATCAGACTCGGATATGTTCAATTCATACTTCATCAGAAGGTGAATCGCCTGATTTTGGATACATATTTTGGACATGCGAAGAAAGTTTCCAGAACATGTCTTCTTAAATAATTTTAGCCCATTTTCAGACAATAATACTTTGATTTGGGCAGGAACAACAGGGCCGGATAATATTTGAAACCTAGTGATGTCATAATCAACATCATATGGTGCAAAAAATGTCCGATTCTGCACCAAATGAATAAAACATGTTTAAAGACAAAAAAAAAATAACAACAATTCGGCTACACTTTATATAGCCAGAAAATAGTAATACATTGCAGACAAATAAATTCAAAAATTAATAAACAAAAACAACAGCTGAACTACAGTGAAGCTACAAATGAACTGGAAATTTTATGTTTAGAGCAAGAAACTAGAAAGTAACCTACATTTAAAATTTTGGGGGGAAAACAAACAATTAGACATAATATATACAGTTTATTTTTACAGAAAATGAAATTAACTTCTACAAATAGAGCAAAAATTATCCAATAAAACCAACTAAATCATGTAATACATACCTTAACAAAATTATTTCAAATAATATACAACAAATCTACAATTTCTAGAAATATATATAAAAATTGATAAACAACAAGAAATATACACAATGTAGACAAAATTTCTACAATTACAGAAGAAAGAAATAGATATCAAGATGATAATGAAAATAACTTTTTAACTAAAAATAAAAAATAAAAATTATAAGTACTATAATTTTACCTTCTCTAGTAACTGTTGGGGTATGTTTCTAGGAGATTTTTGAACCTTCTTATTTTTTGAAGGTTTGCCAATAGGAGAAACTTTAATTTTTTTTTGCAGGTTCCAGAATAACTTCTTTTTCGACAAAATCATCATCATGAGCAATTTCTTTGCTCTTCCATTTTACTGCTTTAGCATATGTCGAAGCTTCGGAAGCATCTCTATCATGCTTGAGTTTTGTTAGAGCCTCTGCCTTAGCTTCACGGGGGAAATATTGGACTTTCTCTCTGGTGTTGCATGTCTGGATTTCACCATTTTTTGGATGAATCCTGTGAGAAAGCATCCAAATCAAAAGTAGGAATATCACCATCAATAGCTTTTTTAGGGCTTTTCCTCGGAGTTTCTTTCTTCTTCATCGTAAGAGAAAGAAAATTAGAAGCAATAACGATTTCATAGGGATTTTGAGAGAGATATTGTAAGAGATTTTTGAACAAAAATGGAAGAAAGCACTAATGTATGGAGAGAGTATCAGAATCGTGGGGGTGTGGGCAAAGAAATATGGGGGGAGTGGGTTATGTATGTTAGCGTGATTATAGGAATTAATTGATATCTCATTTAATTCCTAAAATATATATAATTGGTAAATTTTATATGCTCATGTAATTGAAACTTGAGTAGGGTATACTTAATAGAAGGTAAAAATCCCTTAAGTTATGATTTGTGTAAGAGTGATTATGGGCTTCAAAATAATTTATTTGTATGGCCCATTTCGTATCTGATAACAGGATATAGAGGTCCTTTGACATTTTGTTTTAATGGCCCAAGGTCCAATTACATACTCAGTCCTCTTAAATTTGTCTAAAAGTGGCATGGCGTAGCCATTTTTACGGGTGTTTATTGAAAAATAGTCAGTATTTGCAAAGTTATTGAAAAGTAGTCACCATTTAATACAAAAATAAAATCTCGACAAAAGTATGTCTAGGCGAAACACTGAAAGTTTCAGCATAATATGATGGATTATGGAACTCCTATACATTATGTTAGAATTTTAGCACATTATGAATTCCAGCACAGTAAGTTGGAATCTCATATGTAAAAAATTTAAGCTCCAACATATTATGTTAGAATTTTTTTTTTTTTGAAATTTTTGTGGTGTTTTTTCAGATTTTACTTTCACATAAAAAATGGTTAAATATTGATTAATTTCGAAACTATAACTAATTTTCAATTATCATTTGTAAATTCGGCGATTTTTTATTTCCTCCCCCCTCCCCCNTGCATTAAGCTTCGGCTATGCGCGGGGTACGGGAAAAGATCGAACCATAAGGGTTTATTGTACGCAGTTTTACTCAATATTTTTATAAAAAAATATTTTCACGGTCAAAACCCGTGACCTCCTATTATTACGTTGTCAAGACTACCACCAACGATTGACCAAAACGAAAATGAAGACATCACAGAATCTGGAATGAGACATTCCCCAACTAATTAGGATAGATAAATTCATTTTTAAATTTTAATACAAAGTCATAAGCACCGCGTGTTTAAAAATAAGTTGCCAAAATCTAGATAAATAAAACAACCATCCTTGTCTTTTAGTGTTGAAATAATACTTCTACGTAAGTTGCTATCTCCTGATTTTAAAGAAATTGCTAACAAAATTGGAAAGAAAAAAAACAGAGAAACAAAAGGAGCTGTCTCTTTCTACAAGCAAATGTAATTGAAATCTGAGAGAAAATCTACCTCTTACATTGTCACTCGAAATGTCTTATTACTAGGATTGCTTCACATCAAACAGATAAGAATAATACGTATATATACTATACACCAGCAATGTCTTTAAAAATAAAGTAACGCAAAATATTTTTATTTATGATAAAGCTCAATTTATTTTATTTATGACTCATTATTTTTCTAAGTGGATTGAAGCGCATGCTTTCAAGAAAGTCAGAGAAAAGGAAGTCATAGACTTCATTTGGGACCACATTATATGTTGATTCGAGATGCCTGCCGAGATAGTATGTGATAATGGAAAGCAATTCATCGACATCAAAGTGACTAAATTTTTCGAGGATCACAAAATCAAAAGAATTTTATCGACACCTTATCATCCCAGCGGGAACGGACAAGCCGAATCGACCAACAAAATCATTATTCAGAATCTTAAGAAGAGGTTGACCAACGCCAAAAAAAGTGGAGAGAGATACTGCACGAGGTTCTTTAGGCATATCGCATAACGTCGAAGTCTAGTACAGGAGCAACGTCGTTTTCGTTAGTCTATGGCGCCGAAGCTTTTATCTTGGTCGAGGTTGGGGAACCTAGCATCAGGTTCCGATATGTAACAAATGAATCAAATAACGAGGCCATGAATACCTACTTAGTATTATTGGATGAAAGACGTGAAGCCGTCCTCGTCCGATTAGCCGCACAAAAATAGCGGATCGAAAGGTACTACAATCGAAGAGCCAATCTTCGGCATTTTAACATCAGGGACTTGGTTCTGAGAAAAGTCACCCTCAACACCCGAAATCCGAACGAAGGAAAACTGGGTCAAAACTGGGAAGGACCGTACCAGGTTCTCGAAATCGCCGGAAAGAGATCCTACAAGTTCGGCACGATGAACGACGAACAGCTACCGAGCAATTTGAACGTATCACTCCTAAAACGACATTACTGCTAAGGTACTGCCCTTTCCATTTTGATTTATATTTTTAACTAACTCTTGCAGGTGTTTGACCATAAACGACGACGGGTTCTTCGACACGAAGTCTTTAGATCTGAAAGCACGCGTTGCACTCTTTTTCCCTTAGACTTGTTTTGTCCCAAATGAGTTTTCCAGTGAGGTTTTTAATGAGGCAATCATTGATTGTGCTAATTTAGAACAATTCAACAGTATCTGAGGCTTCTTTACAATCAACCTCGAATACTGGGGGGGCATTGCCCTCGAATGTCAACTTTGTTGCGAGGAAACTACTTCATGGCAGCAGGGTCTCGATATGTAAATTGTGTAAGGGCCAAACAGTCAAATGAATCGTGCCCGTATAGGTTGCTCGAGCCCTGACGCAAAACATGTACGCATGTATAATCATTTATAAAGAGAAGTATTTTTCCTTGCCGACTCATGCCTTAGAAAAACAATTTGCTTTAAGATTTCATACTCTCAATCTATTATGAAAACAGGCTTAAGGGCCGATCATAACTGGAGTTCGGATAATTACCCCCACATTCAGGGACTGTCGTCCAAAAAATAGACAAGATCGAATTATTAAAATTTCAAGATCATAAGACCTTAAAATAAACCCTTGGTTTTTATAGGCCACGGCCATCCCACTCGGGGACTAACACTTCGAGCAAGCTTGAAGTAAAACGGAAAAATAATCCCAAGAGGCAAATCCCGAACTAAAGAGGCTACGGCCGAAGTTCAGGGACGTCCGAATTCCATAACAAAACAGGCCTTCGAAATTTTTCATAAACCGGTTAAAAATGCTACTCCTGGAAAGTTCGATAATATCAATCCTCGAAAATTCTATTGAGTACAAAATTATTCGAACTCTCAAACAATTTCTTATTTCATGCTAAGGCATTACAAATTTTTACAAAGACGAATGATAAAAAAAAAAAATTTAAGCTGAAAATGGGAGAAAGCCATAAATAATCTTTTACAAAGGCCATATAAGCCTAATACAAATGCCCAAGGGTTCTTTTTTGCTTTGAGTTCGAGAGACCATCCTCTCTCAAATAAAAATCGAAGGGTTACCTTACTTCAAGTTCGAGCAATCACTCACTCGATCGTAAAAGCTATACTAATTTGGTTTCAATTGAAAAACCTAAACCTAGGACCTATGAATACAATTTTACAAGGTAGAAAGGAAGAAAATTCTTATATATATCAAAATCATTTACAAGGGCAGGATAGCCCGATCAAAATCCATTACTTACGGGTCGAAAAAGGCCCCAAAGAAAACGTAAATACAAAAGAAAAGAGCAAAAATACTAAGGCCTATGGAGCTTGGTCTTCGTCGAAAACGGCATCCTCATCCTCGAGATCTTCTTCTTCTTGCTCATCGGAGTCATCCTCGGGAAAGGCCAACCTTCGAGCCAGGTGTTCTTCTGCTCGGTCGTTATCAACCTCAGCCGCGATATTGAAATCTTAGGCTTTAGCATCTTCTAGGGCCTCCCTCCGAACTTGCCACTTTGCATGATCGATCATGCTCCTGGCTTCAGTTTGGATGGCCTCGACATCAGCTTTGAACTGGACCACGTTTTCATCGGCCTGGATTCCGGCTTTGACCACCTCAGATTTAGCCTCGTCGAGTTTGCTACTGGCTGAATCCAGCTAAGACTAGAGCTCCCTGGTCTTCTCGGTCTGCACCGAGTTCTTCTCTTTTTCAGCTCGAAGCTGAGTCCTGGCCGACTCCAACTGAGCCTGAACGACATTCTTCATAGCAACCAAGATGTCCATGCTCCCTTTAAAGACACTGGCCTCAGCCCGAACGTCATCCACTTGCTTTCTGAGCTGTTCGATTTGCTCGATCCTCTGTCGATATGCAGAATTGGATCGTTAGTTGTTATCTCTAACTCAGCATCACTATCGTGGAGAATTCGGAATAACTGTTCGGCCATGTCGGTATGCTCCTCCCGAGCTGCGACTAGATCGGCGTGGAGTCTTTCGCTGAGGAACTGGTAAGTATCATTTTTCTCACCAGTCCCCAGACTTCGACCTTGTTCTCCTCTCGGACTCTCACAAAGGCTTCATGGTGCAACACCGAAGCCTACAAAAGAAAGAAGAAAAAAGGAGTTAAGAATAAATTACAAGTACAAAACGAGTACGAAATAGAATTCGAAGGTTACCCGATTTAATGCATGTTGGGCCTCATTGAACAGGAAAGTGGCCCCATGGCATCCATCACCGCCCGGTTCTTTCCGGTCACCAAGCCCCTCAGATAACTGGAGACCCCGATCGAGGGGGGGAGGGGGGAGAAAACCCGAGCGTCTTTGGGGACAGTCAATACTAAATGCCGTTTGCGGTTGGGATCGGCACTTGGATATGGAAATTGATCTACCAGCTTCGAGCTTGATGGAGAACCTGTTGTTCCCGTCGATGACACCTTCTTCGGCACTGATAGGTCACCGAAACCAGGTATCTCTTTAGAAGTGGTCACCTCGATCCCATCAAAAAAGCTATGAAGATCCATTTGTTTCCCGTCCAACATGTTTGCTTCTTGAATCATAGCATCTGTAATCTGGGGCGAATCCGAGATGTTGACCACACTAGGTTCGACCCAAGAACCTCTTCAAATGCTTGGGAAGTCTTGCTTTGAAGCTCTACTTCTCCCGTCTGTGATGGGGACGGGATGGCCTCTGGCTCAGGAACCTCGGTCGAAGCTCCTTCGTTGATTGCCTCCGGTTCAGAGGACTTCCGTGCCGAAACCCAACTCTCAGGCGAGTCACCAACCCGGTCCCTTCTTCCTCTTCTTGTTCTTCCTCTTCCGACTCATCCCTTAGTAGTCGAACTGACTCCACAGATAGGGAATAACATTTCCCTTAGACTTGTGCGGCTTCTTCGTCGGGGCCTCTTCTTTTCCGAACCCAACGGACTCGGGACCTTTTTTCCTATTTTCTCCTTAGCCAGCTTCGGAGTTGATGGTTGAGGGAGGATTTCTTCATCGCCGGTAGGAGGTCTCATCAGGACATCTTTCCCGAGACCTTCAAAGAAAGAGAAGCAAGTTAGCTAAGAAAAGAAAATTTTTGAAGTGAAAAACAAATAGAAAGCGAAAGCTCACCATGGTTATGAGCCTCCCATCGGCCCTTGGAAAGCTCCATCCAAGCCCGTTCGGAGTAGGGCCTATGAGATACCAGGTTCTCGACCCATCTTTTTAACTCCAGAATCGGGTTCGGCATCTGGGCCAGAGAAGCAATAACAAAGTAAAAGTAAGCAACGATCGAAGAAAATAGGAATGAAAAAACGAGCACTCAAGGCAAATATACTTGCGATTAAAATTCCACTTCTCCGGGAAGGGCATATCTTCGGCAGGAATCATGTCTGATGTCCTTATTCGAACAAACATGCCTATCCAACCTCGGTTGCGGGTCTCGTCAAAGATGGAGAACGGGGATATGCTAGCCCGACGCAAGAGCTTGATTAACCCTCGATAGATTCGGGGACTTTATAAACGCATTAGATGATCGAGAGTAAATAAGCAACCCTCGATTTTGCTGGAGAAAAAACAGAGAAGAAGGAGGATCCTCCAGAATGATGGGTGAATCTAGCCCAGGGTAACATTGTACCTTTTGCAGAAGGCCAATATTACGGGATCTAGGGGGCTGAATGTAAAGGGGTAAATGTAAACACTTAAGTACGCCCTTTACATATGTGGTGATCGATTCCTCAGGGGAGGGAACGACCACGTCCTTGTTCACCTAGTTGCACTCCTTTAATATTATCAAGGAGGCTCTCGGTGATGGTGCAAATGTACCTTGACATCGGTTCAAACTGGCCCGGTATCGAAGGGGTCTTCTCTATTTTGAAGTCGGCAACCGTCGGGCACCCCGTCGAAACATATTCCTCAAGGAAGGACTCCGCCGCAGCTGCATCGCCGACGAAGCGCGATGAAGACGAAATAATTGTGAAAGGTATATAGTGAAGAAATCGATTAGAATTCAGAATAATTGGGAATGAGAAGTGAGAAGAAAGAGTTCTTTGAGAGCAAAACAGAGAAGTTAATGGTTGTAAATGTTTGAATGAAGAAAGAATCGAAGTTTTATAGGTTGAAGGCGACAGTTCAAAGTTGCCTAGTGGCCGACCAACGCCTGACAGACGTTTAATGCCTTGGTTACTGAACCGACAGGACGTTTCATTGCTTACGTCATGATCGAGTCATCCAGTGATGTCCTCGATCGAAAAAATAAAGCTCGAAGATTCATGTCATTTCTCATAACTATTGTTATGTGGTGCTAACATAACTATGGTTATGTTTTCAAGAACAAAGGGCGGCCAGTGCATTAAGTTTCGGCTATGTACAAGATTTGAACAAAGACCGGACCACAAGGATCTATTGCACACAGTCTTACTCAATATTTCTACAAGAGACTGTTTCCACGGCTTGAACCCGTGACCTCCTATAGTTACATTGTCAAGAATACCACCAACAATTGACCAAAACGAAAATGAAGACATCACAAAATCTGGAATGAGACATTTCCCAAATAATTAGGATAGATAAATTCATTTTTAATACAAAGTCATAAGCACAACGTGTTTAAAAATAAGTTGCAAAATCTAGATAAATAAAACAACAATCCTTGTCTTTTAGTGTTGAAATAATACTTCTACCTAAGTTGCTATCTCGCTCTGATTTTAAAGAAATTGCTATCAAAATTGGAAAGAAAAAAAACAGAGAAAAAAAGGGAGCTGTCTCTTTCTACGAGCAAACGTAATTGAAATCTGAGAGAAAATCTACCTCTTACATTGTCACTTGAAATGTCTTATTACTAAGATTGCTTCACATCAAACAGATAAGAATAATACGTATATATACTATACACTAGCATTGTTTTTAAAAATAAAGTAACGCAAAACATTTTTGGACATGAAGTAACGTTGTAATCTCCACACAACCGAACCTCATTTCGTATATAAATTGAGTAGTGAGAATAGACCAACGTACGACTTGCATGCCCAAACTTCTGCAAATTCTTGTTATCAGTCCATATATTGAACTTATAAGTTCTTCCTTTTATCATGAAACTTTATAGCTTGATTATGATAAGAAACATATCATGACTTAAGACATACATTGATGACATATCTCCTATATATATTCTGTATTCGGTCAAAATCGGGCTTGCCTAATTTCTTATGACTGATCGAAACCGGGGTGACAGACCAAAGGTCTGACCTCACATTGTATCGAGCCACGTGACGCAGATGGATTGCAGAGTTCATGAACCAATGACCGATCGAGATCGAGACCAGCCGAGATCGAAACCGAAGCGGGATAAAGATCGAGCGAGATCGAAGGAAGCCTGCTAAGTCGAGTAACAGAAAGTCGAGATATCCGTGATCGGCCAAGGATCGTGGCGGAAATCTCAGCACGTATCAAGTCAGGACCGATTAATTAGCCAATCATGGGATTCCCTTCTGTGTTTAGAAATGTACCATAAGTAGAATTCTTTTACTATATAAAGGAAGATTATAATCATTTTTAATCATCACATTCACGCATAACAAAGCGATATAATACATTTTCTCTCTTAAGCTCACTTATTTTGCTGTTCAGTTCATCCTTTTCAATTATACATTCATTTGGTTCGAGGGCATTCCATCTCGAGGGCTAAACTGCATTTCATATCGGTTTGTTTTATTTCACAGCCAATTTCTAACATTAATTCTCAATTTCATCAATTTGTGTAAAGTGAAATTACATATACTTAAAATCACTTATAAATTTAATTGTTATCCAATTTGAAGGGTAAACTCTCGTTTCCATGTTTTCATATATCCTAGCTTAATTTATAGGCCTAAGAAACCCTATTCTATTCTATTCATTTCTTTCTTGACCAACTCTCAACTGGATCCAAGGTGTTTTCCAACTTAAACCTCCGAGTCAAATGTTATTAGGAGCATGGAACTTAGTTTTCTGAAGAATTTGCATTCATTTATTTTTATTTCACTTATATAAATGTGAACGTTCGAAGATTTATTCAGCGGAAGAACTTGGGAATCTTTGGCAGAACAATTCTTGATGTGTTGATAGTATCCAATATTAAAGAAATTCTGAAGATTTATTTTTTGCATGAGTTCAAAATTAATTAAATTAAGCAATTGGTTTGGTCAGTTGTATAGCGTGTTTACTGAAGTTCTCAGTCATTTTATTAATTGTTGAAGTTTAACAAGAAGAGATCAGCTGATTATCATCAGCAAATTAAGAGTCTATTCCACTCTTGCATTAAGTAAATTACTTTTTAAGGCGTATTAGGGAGAAATTAAAACACGTTTCTGAGAGAGCTAGGATTATTATTTAATGCACACAATGCATGGTTCCGCCAGCTAGTATAAATGAGGAGAAAAAAAAAACGGATGACATCATAACTAGTACTCCCTCCGTTTTAATTTATGTGGACTTGTTTGATTGGATACGGAGTTTAAGAAAAAATGAATACTTTTGGAATTTGTGGTCCTAAACAAGTCAAAATGGGATCAAGAATATTTGTGTGATTATAAAAGCTTCTCACTAAGGGTATAATTAAGAGTTTAAGCTAAATTATTTTTAAATTTATAAAAGAATCATTTTTTTTGGAACGGACCAAAAAGGAAATAAGTTCACATAAACTGGAACGGAGACAGTAGATCCTAATCTCAAAGAAAAAAAAGGGATGTGGCGTTTTGCTAATTTCACAACATCGCGTTTAAGCCCCTCACATTTGAGTACGACAGCAGCCCAGACATAGACCGAATTAAGGGCCTAAAATCTTGAGTAGATTGCCCAGATATGTTTGCAAGCAAGATAATTGTCTTTTCAACATAACTGCATCTATCTCCTTGTTTTTTGTTCTATTTTTAAATCCCTGAACTTATGGAGTCTTATTTCAGTAGTGGACCAATTCTTCGAAAGTAACTGCTTCAGCTTCAGCCACTCGAATATTCGATATTCCTTTTTATCCCAACAACTTGAATTATGATATACTGTCTAACAAATGTACTTATTTGCCCTACCTTCATGCCTTTGATCGAAAAATTTCTTGAACCAAAAAAATTCAAAACCATGCAATGAATTTTGTTGTCGTTACATCATTTTCCTACCAATTTGTGGGTCTTTGCCTTGTAAGTTTTGTTTGGTAATATTTCCTAATTTATTTTTAAGAATCAAACTTGGTAAAGTTAGATCACCATCCTAATTAGTAGTAGCAAAAGACGAAAGGCATAATACCTCATTCCTTCTCTAAGTTAGACACGACTTATTCAGTATACATATGAACTTTTAGTAATTAATTATCCCAATAACATCTTAACTATTTGATAGTCTTTATCCCCTAAACTTTGATCTGATAAAGAGTATAGATATCACTTCGAGTCGGAGCCAGGTCCGAAGCTTAGGGTTCTAAATTTCCTTTCGAACTCATAGCTCGTACGTTTTAATTACTGTTTTCATAATTAAAAAAAAGAATATATATATAATGAATTTCGTAATACAAATACAAAATCTAAGCAATAAGCTACTAGATTCGTGCAAACATGTAGTCGTTATCTAGCTCCGCCTCTAGATATATACCCTTTCTTTTAGGCGTTTCAAAAAATCAAAAAGTCAGCTTCCATTGGGTAGCTTTCAATGGTTGATTGCCACATAGTCATAGAAAATAGTTTATTTGCTTCTCGTTAATATAAAATGCATATTATAGTTTTCCACTTTGTATTTTTTTAATTTATTTCTTTACATGCAATGACTATTTGTTTTAAATGCTTGTTTCATCTTTTTCAGACCACTTCTGTAAAAAATTGGCTGGAACTTCAGTTTCTTTACCCAAAATAAGAAAATTTAAACAAAATAACAGGGTTCTAATTGTGTTTTTTTTATTTCTTCTTTATACGCAATAATTTATTTTAGATGTGCATTTTTTTATTTTGCGGGGCCAAATTTGTAAGAAGTTTGGCTGAATCTTTTTTATTTTTAGTCAAATAAAAAGATTTTTGGTCTAAATTGTGGTGTTCTAAACGAATCTTTTATAAAATTTGGCCTGAAATAGATGACCAAAAAAATATTGAACTGAAAAAGTTAAAAGATACATATTATTTTGATTAAATGCCACTTAGACAAAATAATCTACCTAGCAGGACGTGGTATTCTCTCCGTTTCAGTTTATGTGAATCTATTTCCTTTTTTATCCGTTCCAAAAAGAATGATCACTTTTTAAATTTGAAAACAATTTAGCTTAAACTTACAATTTTATCATAATGAGAAGTTTTTATAGTCACACAAATATTCTGGGTCCCTTTTTAACTTGTTTAGGATCAAAAAGTTTAAATTTTTTTATTTTTTCTTAAATTCCGTGTCCAGTCAAACAGATTTACATAAATTAAAACAGATAGAGTAGTCAGCTCCTTACATGTGCTCTTATTGCTCAAATGGATATGGTTCGAAATTGCCCATTGACTATTTGAAATAGGACACATTTATCTTCCATTATAAGTTGCCATCATTTGTGTCCTTGTCGTGACTTACATATTATGCGTGCTTTAGGCGATTTATTTTTCTACTAATTGACCTTTTTCCTTTAGGTATGCTTTTCTTCTGGTGAATGGATGCATTAACCGATATATACTCCACCTGTTATGATAACATGTATAGGAAGAAAGTAACTCAAACTAAAGAAAACTTCAGACATAACATTAATAGGAGTTAAAACATGATTCTTGGTAGATAGGAGTCACGACCCAAACTCATGACATTTATTGTCCACTTTGGGCCTAGGTATGAGTTTGTCCTTCGGGCAACGCTACCTCGAGCTCTATAAGCGCGCGTACCATGTGAACTTATGCAATACCTTGTATATAGCTCTTCGCTTTCCTTTCCCATTCCGATTTGGGATTCGCCTAAGGTGACATGTGCACTCCTTCTTGAGAAGTTTTCCATCCTAGAAGCATGTCAGTCCTGCTTGAACCTCCCTCGTCAGTCTGTCCTCCGTCATAGGCATCACATTTCACCCCTCGTGACTTAGCGCCCTCGTTGAGATTTACTCCATCGTCGTCGTACGGAGGGAGATTCGACTTTGATATCATATTTTCACGCTCGTGACACGTATTGTCCGCTTTGGGCCTAGACCCGCACAAATTTATCTTTCGGGCTACGCAATCTCAAGCCCTAAAAGCGCGCATACCATGTGAACTTATATCATGCCTTATATAGCTCTTTATTTTTCTCTCTCATTCTGATGTGGGATTCGCCTGAGGTGACATATGCACCCCTTTTTCAGAAGCCTGTCAGTCCTGCTTGACCTCCCTTGTCAGCACACCCTCCATCATAGATATCTTACTAGGGCCTTTTTAGTAATATTTTTTATATAAAGATTAAATTAAAATAGTAATTTTTTTAACATAAAAAATTCAAGGCAAGATCAACTCGTCGGGGAAATTTGTCTTTTTCTTTTTATTTTAAAAAACTAATTAGTTACATAAAAGTTAATGCTCTACTAACGGTAAAGCTATCATAGTCTTACATATTTTCTTTGAAGCCAGAATCATACTCATATGTTAATGTTGGAGGGTTCTATGCTATTAATAAATGATGGTACACATAACTTAAATTCATTAAGGAGTAACTTATCAAAGAGAATCAATTAGAGTTTAAGAGATTATATCAAAAAGAACCAATCTATTTTAACTGTAATACATGCCAATAAAAATACACGTGCACTCACTTACGATGGAGAAAAACTGAAAGAGATGAGATAAAAATGTAATTTTTGTTGGCTTGCAATTCTTTAAGATCAGAGGTTTGGGTGAGATTCTTCAATGTATGTTGAAAGGAGAGGAAGAAGAAAGAGAAAGAAAATGAAGGGGAGAAAAAAAATAAAAAATAAAATCAAAATAAGGAGCTGTAGGTGGGTTATAATTATCCCATTCTGTGTAGTTTAGGGGCAATTTCTGACCTTTTTTCTAGAAAAAAAAAGGAGGAAGAGGTGTACCAGAAGGATTTTAAAAGAAAGAGAAAAATATTTTTTTGAAATAAAAAAATTGAAAATTACATCAGCTAGTGAAGGAGGGTAGAAATGACCCCTATAGGTCACGACATGAGCACAAATGATGCTAACTTTTTATAGAGGGTAAACCTGTCCTATTTAGAACTATTTCTACTGGCAAAAGTAATTGACGTTTACCTTTCCTCTTTGGAAGCGTTTTATTACTTATCCGGGAGAAATCAAATTAGATTCATTGACATCAATAGATATGATATGATTAAAGCAAAAAAAAAGGACATCAAAGATACTAAAATAACTTTCTTATTAGAGACTTATATATGTTAGGATGTATCTCTTTTTTTTTACTCTGCTTTCATTTTTTGGCTTTTTAATCGAAGTGGTCCTCTTTTAGTAACAAGGTAAACCTGCGACTCCATCTCTTACTACACCCAACCCAATGGACAACACACCCAAAATACCTAACATACCACCGGAACCACCGGACTCTAACCATATGGAGGAAGATACTTCACAAATACACTCCTACAAAGAAATATTTCTTGACAAACAGGATACCTTACAAACAGACCATTTTGTATCTGATCTAGAAAAACCTAAATTTGATCTAAAGGGCAAGAAAAATCTAGGCCCAATTCTTCTCTCCCAAGAGAACAAAAGTAGATTATATGAGCAATGGCGTTTCTCGGTCATCATTAAACTCTTTGGTCGGCGTATGCCACATTATCTTCTCCTATCCAAATTAATTGAACTATGGAACCCATCTGAACAGTCAATCTTGATTGACCTTGGATGAGACTTCTTCATAGTCAAATTTAATCAAGGTTATGCACCAAGGCCCATGGTTCGTATCCGGGAGTTTCTTCTCTGCCAGACAGTGGGAACCAAAATTTGTCCCACAAGAAGCCACCCTATCCTTCACCGCGATATGGGTATGACTTCCCCATTGCACACCGAATTCTATGACAAAGAAGTTCTAGAAAAATTTTTCAGGAAGCTTGGGAAACTTCTCAAAATAGATACGTGCACCTCAGCAACGCTAAAGGGGAGATATGCCAGAATCGGCATCCAAGTTCCACTGGAATCACCAGTCGCAACATCTGTCACTATTGGTGACCGTAAACAACTGATTGTCTATGAAGGTGAGAACGTCCTATGTACATGATGTGGAAGACTAGGTCACACAGGAAAAAACCCAACTCGCCAACCCCACAGGACATCCCAGGCTGCTCCAATACTAAAGCAAATAGTGACGAAGAAGAGGAATGGAAAACCATATCCTTCCCCAGGAGACGCAAGCAAGGACACTCCACACAGGAACGCCAATCTACGAACCTGAATAGGAAAGGCAAAACCTCTGCCCAATCGGACATCATCCAAGTTCGAATGTTCGACGCCATCTCCGGTAAGTTCCTCAAAACCCAAACCTTCTGTTATAATTCTAAGGTTAACTTCGTGTAGGACACAAGCCCAGCCCAGTGCACAAAAGACATCTCACCCCACGAAGAATCAACCTACCAAGAGACAGCCCATAAGGGACCGGCCCAACACAAGTACAAAAAGAAAAGCGGGCCCATAAGGGAGAGACCCAAAACCTAATAATGACAAGGGCCTACACCCGAAAGGCAAAATCAATTGCCCCCCCCCCCCAGAAGCTCAAAGTCAACTAGCCCAAAGGGCCCAGAGGGGAGTCTGACAGTAATTCAGGCAGAGCCCCATACCATCCGCAAACCCAAGGACACCCTAGTAGACCCAAATGATGAACCCTATTGTTCTACATCTCCCCTAAAAACACACACTGTACAAAATCCTTCTATGGAAACTCAAGAGCCAACCCTGGGAAATCCAAAAATTGCAACTGATTTGATAATAGCCATCAACTCAACCAAATTTTTCTATAATCCCATAATCAGTGTATTAGACACGGGTTATGAAGCAACTACCATGGGCATCGATCCACTCCCATCACCAGCCATGACCCTTGATTACCCCCAATAACCCTCCATTTAATAGTAGTCCAAAATAGGTTAAGCAGAAAAAACTCAAAAATGGAATCCCCACCAAATATCCAATCATTTTGACCTCCACCCCACTACCGCAGGATCACACGCTGACGTCCTGGTTGCAGATTTCCCTCCATGGTCAGGCACTTTGCTACAATTTTCAGTTGTAAAACCAGACAATTTCCCTTATCATCCAAAACCCGGCTCATCTGGCAAGAGTCACTGCAGAAACGCTAAACAAGGGTTTGGCGACGTTTGGCGCTCAAATATGGCAGTCGATGGTTCCACAGAGCAACTTCAACCCTCTGCAGCCAACCAATGACCCACCTTCAGTCCACAACATGATGCAGCAAATCTTCAACACCATCCCATTCTTCCCAGATTCTGCAGTAACAGACCCATTTGCAATTCCGCAGTTCAAAGTCCTACAACATTGGCCACAACAAGACCCTTCATCTTCAACACAAGAGACACAATACTCACCACCACAGGAGAATATCTCGAAAAAGATATCCAAATCCATAGAGATTCTGAAGAGCCATGAAACACCCATAGAAAAGGAGACGCCGACACCTTACCGCCCATCGAGGATAGACTCTCTATGTCTAGAGGAAGTACGAGCAGTGGAGTTCAATATGGATCACAGCGAGACGCGAATCCTACTATGCTCGAAAAATCTTGCAAGATGCGGACTGAGCATGTCCTCCCATCAGAGCCAAGGTGTATTGAAGCCACTCCTAACCCTAACTCCAGTGATGAGAACCCAGCCATCTTCAACCAAGGGAAAGGATGTGATGTCAGCCCAGGGAAGGGACAAGTCATCAATGAGAAATCTCTCACCAATCCCTCACCTCCTAATAAATTTCATCATAAGGAATGTTAGAGGGGCAAATAGTGCCGAGTTCAAGAGACACTGCTCAGAAATGGTGAAGATGCACAAACCCACAATGCTAGTGCTATTGGAAACCAAAATGGAGACCACAAATAGCTCATAGAGGAACTGCAATATGACATGCATATCCCATTCCAGTAGTAGGCATTCAGGAGGTATAGTCATCATGTGGAAAGAGTCCTCTCTTCAGGTAGATGAAGTAGCAGCAACACCCCAGGATATCCATGCAATAATCAAGGTACTGCCATCAAATCCCCATTGATTACTTTCTGCAATCTATGCTAGTAATTATAAAGAGGTTAGAAGGACCCTCTGGGATAATTTGATTGATATCTCTAACCACTTTAAGGGTAGTTGGTTTGTGGGTGGGGAGGATAATTTGATTGATATCTCTAACCACTTTAAGGGTAGTTGGTTTGTGGGTGGGGACTTCAATGAAGTCTTGAAAGCTAGATACAAATTCGGGGGCAACCATATTAACACAAATAGGAGAAACTTATTTTGGAATTGTATTAACAATTGCAAGTTAGTAGACCTAGGCTTTAAAGGCAGTATGTACACTTGGTCCAATAAGCGTTATAAGAATAGGTCCTGCCTTATCCTAGATAGAATTGATAGATGCTTCACTAATAACCTCTGGGTAAATGAATACCCAGAGGCAAATGTTACTCACCTAACTAGGACCCACTCTGATCATTGCCTCTGCTTGTCAAGCTCAAAAATAGCACACAAGTGGCCTCAGTCCAGCCCTATAGATTCGAATCCATGTGGTGCAGCCACCCAACGTTCCAAGCCCTCATCAGAGACTCATTCCCAAACCACTCTACCCTAAATCCTTCCTCCACTAGGTTCAAAGAAAATTCAATCAATTGGAACAAACTCACTTTTGGAAACATATTCCATAAAAAAAAAGAGATTAGTTACCAGGATAGCCGGGATCCAAAAATCCCCTAGCTATCAATCTAGTTATTTCCTCCAAAACCTCCACCCTTATTGAGGAACTTGACTCAGTCCTGAAAAATGAGGAAGATTTTTAGAAGCTGAAAGTCAGAATCAACTGGCTCTCTGATGGTGATGCTAACACCAGATTCTTCCACACCTCAGCTCTTAATAGAAGAAGGAGAAACATAATTCTTTCCCTTAAAGATGAATCGGGAAAGTATGAGCCCCTGGGAAGCAAAGAATTAATAGCCAAATTTTTCCAAGAGCTCTACTCCACATCCCACTCTCAATCACCCATGCACACTACACATATAGTCCTCAAAGCCATTCACTGTCGAACATCCAGCAAACCGCCATTGTATGCCTCTCAGAGATAGTGAAATCAGAAGTGCTATCTTCTCCTTCAAACCCTTCAAAGCTCCAGGCCCTGATGGCCTGCATCCCTTATTCTACCAAAAATATTGGGATACAGTGGGGAAGGATGTCATCCAATTCTACAAAAATTGCTTCTCAACAGCAACAATGCACCTATTGATGAATGAGGCCCTTTTGTGTTTAATCCCAAAATGTCCCCAGGCAATCCATGATTAAAACTCCAGGCCCATAGGTTTATGCAATAAAGTTTACAAAACTGTGACCAAAATCCTAGTAAACATAATTAAACCTTACATATCCCATATCATAGGTCCTAGCCAGGCAAGCTTCCTCTCCAACAGGAGAGAATCTAATAATGCTATCATAGTCCAAGAATACATTACCCACTTTGTAAATATGAGAGCCAAATCACCTCATATGATCCTAAAGATCGACTTGGAGAAGGCTTTTGACATAACAGAATGGTCCTTCATTAAGGAGACCCTCCATGTCTTCAACTTCCCCACTGCCACCATCAATCTCATCATGTCATGTGCGAGTTCATCATCTACCTCTGTCCTAGTAAATGGGGAGCAAACTAAACCCTTTAACCCCACCATAGGCATTAGGCAGGGTGAACCTCTATCACTCTACCTCTTCATTCTGTGTATGGAAAGACTTTCCAGGGCTATTGAGAGGAATGTCCAACAAAAAGAGTGGTCCCCTATTAGCATTAGCAGATATGGCCCTAAGATATCTCACTTGTTCTTTGCTAATGATCTAAATCTTTTTGCTACATCTAACTAGAGAAATTGCACCACAATCATCAATAACCTCAATTTCTTTAATCAGGCTTCAGGAAAAAAGATCAACCTTAGCAAATCTAGAGTCTTTTCCAGTGCTAACTGTCAAACCCACCAAATGGAGTCCATCTCTAACAGCCTTTCCATTCAGGCAAAAACCAACTTTGGCAAATACATAGGGTTCCCCATTTTCCACAAGAGGCCCACCCACAATGCTTTCCAATTCATCATAGACAACCTTCACACCAAAATGGCTGGGTGGAAAACAAACATGCTAAACATGACTGGGAGGACTACCCTAGCAAAAGATTCACTAAACATTATCCCAAACTATGTCATGCAATACATCAAACTCCCCTCTAAGACATCCAAGGAGATTGATAGAATTCAAAGGAATTTCATCTGGGGTACCACCCCAATCAAAAAAAAGATGCATCTTGTCTCCTGGGATACAATCACAAAGCCTAAGGCCCAGGGAGGCCTAGGAATCCAAAAGGCAGATCTGGAAAACAAAGCCATCCATTTAGGACTGGCATGGAGGCTCTACCAGAACCCGTCCTCCCTTTGGGCAAAAACTCTCATTGCTAAACACTGTAACTGGAGGCATCCCCCCAAAAAAACTAAATCAAGCATTTGGAAATGCATTCTCAAAGGGTGGGAAACATGCATTCAAGCCAAGAGATGGGTTGTCCACTCAGGGAACAGAGTCAGCTTCATCAATGACCCTTGGAGCCCAAACCAGCCATCGATCAGAGCCATAATTGAAGGTCATCTTACACAAGAGGACCTGTCCACAACAGTAGCATCAGTCCATAACAATAGGACTTAGGATTTTTCTTCCATCTCCCTTAACATTCCCCCCAGTATTAAAAACATCCTTCTAAACACATTCATACCATCCAACCCTATAAAGGAGGACAGAATGATCTGGGGAATCACCACCAATGGCATCTTCACCTCAAAGTCAGCCTACTCCCTCCTGGCTAACCTTGCCCAACCAGACTGTGCAAACACAAGTAACAACTATTTGTGGATCTGGAAACTGAGAGTACCAAACAAGATCAAAACTTTCTTTTGGCTCCTCTTTCACGAAAGGCTCCCCACTGGAGCTTTCCTCCACCACATTGGGATACATCTGGATCCTATGTGTTATTTTTGTAACCAGGCAATTGAGACATCTGCCCACATTTTTTTGAATTCCCCAACACAAAAATATTCTGGGGAAATCTAGTCCCAAAAAGTATCAGTAGAACTCAAAGCCAGAACATCTCCTTCACTAGTTGGGATTGGCCCACCACATGCGCGTATCCAAAAAAGAAACCCTTCAACAATATCATCAATTGGGAAGACCTCCTCCCTTTTTGCTTCTGGCAGTCTGACTTACCAGGAACAATAATCTATTCAACAATAAGAAGGACATGGTCAATACAAAATCTTCTTTGGCAAAAGCAATTGTGTATATCACCATATCGGTGGACATAACACCCACAAAAGAGAAAATTATCTGGGCCAAATGGACACCCCTCTAAATAACACATATAAACTTAACACTGACAGGGCTGCAGTTGGGAACCCGAAAAGGGAGGAGTGAGAGGAGTCTTCAGAAATGCAAGCGAAAACTGGGTGATGGGCTTTATGGGAAGCATGCAACACACTACCAACACACATGCAGAGCTACTGGCAGTGCTGAGAGGATTGCAAATTGCTGAAGAAATGCAGTTAATGCCTCTAGAAATCAACACAGACTCCACGGAGGTAATAAGAACGCTTAACAACGAAAATCTTATTTTTGACTCACTTATCTTTGAATGCAGGTCAATCGTCCAAAAGCTAGGAGACATGGTGGTGAAACACAGCTACAGGGAGACGAACAAAGTTGCTGACATGCTTGCAAAAGAGGATGCCAAAAAGGATTTTTTTGATAATCATTTTGTAACAGCAGTTCCTTCGATGTTTGCTACTCATGTTTTTTAGGCAGACATCGCAGGAACTGCTTTCTCAAGACAAGTTTTGGACTGTAATAGTGCTAACTATGCTCATAGCGAGGGGTAATATACCCCGGTAAATAATGTTATTGTGCTCTACCCTAACAGTAGAATTTTTATTAATATTTAAAATGCACCATTTTTCACCCCCCCCCCCAAAAAAAAAAAAAAAGGTAAACCTGCTTGTGATGTGCTTGTATTACTTTTTGTTACCTTTTTTAGGGTTTCGTATTGAGAGTTGTGTATCTTATCAAGGAATTTGTGAGCTTTCTTTTTTCCCGCTTTGACAGGATACTATCTACAGTGTATTTAATTAGTTACGTTCCTCTAATGAGGGAGAGGACATGCTTGACCAATAATTTGGCTACCATTCCTCTCTTTTTGATAATGTCTCCCTCGAAGTTGTTGGATGCTATACATCCCATGCAAATTTAGAACTAAGACAAATCCAACAGGTGGTTTGATTATTTAAGATAATTAATAGATTAACAAAACTAACTTGTCGTAATGTTTGATCTTCATATCTTCACCACGTTCAAAATTCTTGCGTGACTGCAAATAATTAAAATTTTGGAATATTTAAAGATACAAAGAGACGCTCATTTTTCGCATGCGAGTTCAAAAATTAAATTAAGCAAATGTTTTGGTCAATTGTAGAGTACGTGTTTATTTCACCTCTCTGTCATTTCATGAAATTTGTTGAAGTTTAACCCGAAAAAGTCAGTTGATTATATATCATTAAAAGAACCTATCCATTTTACTTGCATTATATATTTACTTTTTAAGCCTTATGTAGCGATTAATTCATCACTTGAAGGGTAAGCAAATCAAATTGGAGAAACACGTTTGTAACGTAGGAATCAGCATTTTTAATGCATACAATGAAAAAAATAAAGAAGAAAAGAGAATGACATCTGACCTAGATTCTAATCTCAAAGAAAAAGAAATAATGTATATGGCTTTTTACTAATTTCACAATATCATAGTCGTTAAGTCTTTAAGTAATTCCATCTGAATACATTAGAAACGAATAGGAAATGATTTAAATGCAAAGGACTTTATAAAACTGACTTATTTAAATTACTAATGGAACCAATATCATACACACACTATATATATGCCTCACTTTTTACATTTATTCTTTTCTAGGCAGCACATCAAAATGATCTAATAGGGCTTGTATCCTTCGGAAATAGAAATACAGTAAGGCATTAATTATCACTTGATGTTTGCACCAAAATAAACAATTTACCCTTAAAACAATCACTGATTAAAGTGAAAATAGTTGAAATAATTTTTTCACAGGTCAATGGAGCAACATAAATATTAAATATTATGGATCGCAAAAAATATTCTTAATTTTTTTATAAATTTGAAGGAATTTCCTTTCCCTAATCAAACATATAAGAATATCTGCACGGTAAACTTTCCAATTATCTGGAGAAATAGCAAGTTACAGTACCTGACTTAGTGAGAAATACGGAATAACGAAATCCATTACGCTTGTTGATAAAAGCCTAGATTGTATGAAATCTAGTGCCTGCTTACCTATTACAATGGGATCCCTAATAATACACGCAGGAGCGACCCGACTAATTTTGTGACCTAAAGCCAACCTTTGCGAGAGGTCTTAATTTTTTATTAAGGTATTGTTGATCTTAGATAAAATTTTATCAATTCTTATTATGAAAAACTTTTTTTCTGAGTTATTAACAATATTCTATAAGCAATCTAGGCATTTGAAAAAGAATCAAATCTTCTTATTTGATTGAGAATTTCAATTAAACTGTTATCTTCTAATTGTACTATTTTCTTTAACACTTTTTAATTCATAAAATAAATCTAAGCTATCAATATCAAATTGATTATTATGCTTTAAGGAACATTCAAGATTAAGACATTGTTTTTTCAAATTTTATCATCTAGTGATCTCAGTTTTTAACTGCTAAATAGAAAATCAAAAATATTTTATATACTTCGAATTGTTCAAATCTAGTATGAAGTGGGAAAAAAATAGTTTTATCTACTATGTATAAAAAGCAAACAATTCTAAAAGACTCTTCCAGAGATTTTGAGATTTCATTTTTATTTTCATCAAATTAATTCTTCATATATATCACACGTTTCTCACGAAATTCGGGTTCGATATTCATTTTAAACATAGCAATTGCAAATCCGTCTTGTCTATATTTGTTAAAGAAAGAAATCAAATCATTTCACTTCACAAAATTTTTGTTTAAAACTTGTATATAGTCAATTAGGTATAACAGAAAATGAGGACCCCCATAAATGTGGGGCCTAAAGCAGTTGCTTACCTGATTTAGGGAAGGGCCGCCCCTGAGTATAGGAATAGTATTTTTTTCAATACTAGTCTTAGGATACGCGATTTGCGCGTGTACCCTATCAATAAATATATAATTTTTAATAATTACGTAACAATTATAAAATAATGTGTTTGAGTACTTGAACAAAAAGTAAAGAAAATAATTCATTTATTTTTGCGTTAGGAGTTCGTGCTTTTATGCTCTTATAATAATATAGAAAATATAAATATTTCTTACTTGAACAACATTTTCTCTCTTTATCGATTTGTTGTATAATATCTAAAAATTACATTTAATAATTTCAAAAGAAATACTTAATTAAGTACATGTGTCTCTCTTTTAATAGTGACAAACTGTATATAAAATTTTCCCCTTAGACCTAAACAAATATAAGGACAAGAAAACGTCCTAATTATTATGACTCTTATTTATCCTAGATATATTTATGTTAAAGTTCTAAATATTATGACTTCCTACATAATTTAAATAAGAAAATATTTAATGATCAATTTTTTTGTTAATTTCAAAGTAGAAAAAAGGTGAATAATATTTTTCTAAGGGTCTCCGTCTTTTAATATAGTATGTATGTCCATTGCCCTTTATTCAGAAACGCTTTCTATAAAATTTATGTATCAAAAATATATATACTACTTTAATAAATACTGCAATTAAATTTAAATTATCCAATGTTTATAATTGTTATACTCTTTAACTCAAAATAAAAAATATTAGAAATACTTTGGTAACAGCTGCAGTTTAAGTGTACATAATTCAATAGTATTATTCAAAAGTTTTATATTTATTAATATGCGGTACACGCATAATGAGCGTATTCTATCCGTAAATAATTTTATGAATTATAATATTCTTAGTTTTGGCGACAAATTAATGTTAAATGTAATTTTATAAAAATAAATTACGATGGTTCGTTTCTTTACAACAAAATAAAATGAATTTGACACTTTTTAAGAAATTAAATTGTATTTAAAGTAAAAACACAACTGTAGACAATAAATTGCGTCGAGAAAATATAATCAAGACCGAAAAATATCGCAACAATCGTAGTATTTAACTTCGAATATTTGAGTGTTACAATCTCTATGAATCCTCTGATTCTTCTTTCCAATAGTAAATAAATTCAAGGCCCTTTGAGCTTGTTCTTGAATCTATATTTGTTGTCACGAATGATGATTGATTCAACTAGCACGAACTTTGATTTGAACTCGTACTCCTTGAATCTTGACTTGTTTTTCGTTCTTGAGCTTGAACTTGATTTCTTAAGCTTGAAGTTCTTCGTTCTTGAGCTTGAATTTGATTTCTTGAACTTGAACTTGATTGCTTGAAGCTTGAAACTTGTAGAGAAATTTGCAGCGTTTGATCCACGAGCTCACTCTTGCTTCTTGTTATAACTTCTGGTATTTTTTCTGAGTTATGAAGACCCCTTTGTCATTTTGACACGTGGCACGATCCTATTGGCTCTTTTGTTTGACTTGGCGCACCACGTCATTTGACACGTGACACCAAATTGGGCCTCTAGAAAGATAATATTTTGTGCTTAATGAGATGAGCTCATCACCTTTAGCCCAATTAAATGGGTTAGTTCAATGGACCAAGACGTGTCGAAGTATAAATTCGTTGAGCTTCAAAGGCGAGGCTTGAAGTACCATTTCTTTGGCTATATTTCCTCCAATCGGTTGACATAAGAGACATCAACTTTCATATAATTTATAAACTATCGCATAGCTCATTGACTGTTGCTCCTGATGTAGATTTTAATTCATGAATAGACGAACTTAAACAAATAATTATTTGCTTATTAAAGTCTGGAGTATTAAAATATCAACTCTAGGTTATTGTCGCCTTCTCTTTGCCCCATTTCAAGCAGATCTGAGCCTCAACTTCCATTTGCTCTTTAGATAGGGTCGTAAAAGCGGCTATTTTGGGACTGGATTGAATCTTCCGCTTTTTTATATCAGCGAGCTAGACCCCTAAAATGCTCGGTACTTTAAGGTGGGGAAACCAATTCTCCTTGGTCGTTCCTAGGTCTTTTTTTTTTTTTTTATCGCCTTATTTCATTCACTGATTTCTTTAATTCATTTCTCTTTTATGAATAGTTGTTCACTTCCCCTATTCTGTATCAAGGGCGACCCGATATGGCATCATTTACTAGTCTGTGTCTGCAGTCATGGCATGCCAATTTCTCTTCACTTAGTTCATAGAACCCATTTGAGGGTCTTGACTCTTAAATGTATGGCCGTTCTCTGGAACAAGAACACACTGTTGGGTTCTTCAGTTTTTCCTTGAACACCCCATACCAGATACGATGTTGTTCTCCATGAAATTTCTAGCTAATCAATATACTATAGCAAGTATTAAACAAAAAAAGTGTTCCATAAATATTGTCACGACCCAAAATCCATAAGGTCGTGATGGCGCCGAACATCATTGACAGGCAAGTCAATCATTAATTAATCGAAATAATTTCCTGTTTTAGCATTTATGAAAAAAACATTAACTTTCACTTTATTACATAGTAACTACATAAAATCCGCTAAGTAAATACAATAGTTTAAATAGTCCTATTTTAGAAAATATATATCCCATCACATACCAAAACCCAGTGTCACAAGTACATGAGCAATTTCTAAGAATTTTACAATTTCTACGAAGCTTGTCCGAAATACAAGTGGACAAGGAAATTAAAATAATGTAATACAGTATGAGGGAGACTCCGTCAACTGCAGATCGCCTCCGGATGATGCAGCTCGCCTAAGTCTCCAATCCTCCACATCGCTATGAAAGTACCTGTGCAATAAAATGCACAACAAGTGTAGCATGAGTACAAAAATAACGTGTACTCAGTACGTCGCCCGCCTAACCTCAGAGAGGTAGTGACGAGAGGTCAAATTAGACACTTGCTAAAGGTCAATTAAAAATATTCCAATGTGACACTAAGCATGATTATCATAGGCAATTTATTAAAATCAGGGGTAAATATTATCAACTTCGTTCACATTTAACACTTTATATCTTTGTCATATTAATAACAATTAATCAACATGGGTGATTTAATCAGATAACAATTAATCAACGGGAAGGAACAATTTCTACCAAAAAATTTTAATAACTTTAAATCTCTGTCATTTTAATTGACAACTTAAAATCCCAGGCCAGTAATCAGGCAAAAATCATAGCAACTACGCAGGAATATCATGCGCAAGCAATGCCGAGGGTCGAACGGCGCGGACCAACAATAATAAACTGTGCACTGCCGAGGGTCGAACGGCTCGAACCATAGATGCATTTATCTGTCCCGCTCGCGAATCGATCATGTGACGCGGTTATACATAAATACAGGGCTATCCTGCTCGCGAATTATACATGCGACTCAGGTACCCGTAGATACAGATATTCACACAATAAGTCCACATTTTTATCAAGAAATCATTTTCTCAGGAAAGTGATAAAATTCTTCCTAAAGGAACACGAGAAATAGCATTTAAACCTTTATTTTGAAACTCACTTGTCAAGTTAATATTCAATAATATAACCTTATCAGGTATACATTTATCCACGGAGGAAATCAATTCTCTTTTTATTTTAGATGATTAAGAAAATGAAATCTAGTCTTCTTTAGATATTCAATTACGATTTCGATTATATTAGCAGTATAATACTACAGGCAGGATCACAGGTACAACACGTAAAGCATGCTAGTGGGTCCTAGACTACCCGGACATGGCATAATAGTAACTACGCACGGACTCCCGTCACCTCGTGCGTACGTAGCCCCCGAAGATAATAGCACATATTTAATTAATTCACCTAGGGGGACATTTCCCCTTCACAAAGTTAGAAAGGAGACTTACCTCGCTCCGAAATTCCATAACCGGCCTCCAATCCCTTCCGATGACTCAAATCGTTGCACAACGCTCGAAAACTATCCAAACAACGACAAACCAATGAAAATATACTCTAATATTTACAACAATTTCAAATTGTATAATTTCCCAACTCCGCTCAGTGAAATGAACAAAATGCCCTCGAGCCCACGTGCCCGAAATTCGAAATTTCTCGAAGATATACCCTACTCATAGCGTTACTAACTCAAATATACAATTTACTCAAATATTCATGCTCAATTCGTGGTAGAATTCCAAAATACAAATTTTTAGGTCTTTCCTCCAAAATCCCAATTTTTCTACTAATTTCCATGTCTAATTCATGCATAATCCTTGTATTAATCTTGAAAACATGAAGAAATTACTTACCTAGTGATGCTTGGTAGAAAACCCCTCTTGAAGCTCGTCAAAATCGCCCAAATTAATGAAACAAATGAAGGAAATGGCCAAAATCCCGGTTATAAAACATTCTGCCCAGACGACCCCTTCTATGCGATCGCACTCCCCTTCACGCGATTGCATAAGCCAATCTCAAGAGCCCCCAAAACTTCCTCTGTGCGATCGCATACAAGACCATGCGATCGCATAGGCCAACCCAGCAGCCTTCAAAAATTACCTTTATGCGATCGCAAACAACTCCTTGCGATCGCATAAGCCAATTCCCAGGGCCTCTAAATTTTCCTCTATGCGATCGCATACACTGCCACACTATCGCATAGGCCAAATCCCAGAAGCCTTCCAAATCCTTCTATGCGATCGCATACCCACTCACGCGATCGCATAGGGTAAAAATCTGTTGCACTCACACTAGAAAACCA
>ML313748.1:0-22067 GCA_005239505.1 Nicotiana paniculata
TTTAATAAGTTAATGTCCCAACTCAAAAGTGTTGACAAGAAAATATACAATTACATAATGGAATTGCCTCTAGAAAGATGGGCTCGATCGTGGTTCCCACGACGACGTTTTGATATGCTGACAACAAATATTGTAGAATCAATGAATTCCGTGTTACTAAAGTGAGAGAAATGCCTATTTAAGAATGTTAGATTACATCCAAGAAAAGTTGGGAAACTAGTTTTATGAACGGAGGAAAAAAGCAAATGAAACTTTTTACAAAGTATCAATATGGGCAGAAGAAGACATGACTAAGAAGATGGACTTGGCTTGCAAAATGATTGTGCGTATATTTATTAACTTCAGGATTTACTTTCAGCATGTTTTCTCTATAGCATAATCACTTCTGCTTTTTATATCTGGTACAGTGATTTACTGCTTACATATAAAAAACTTCATACTAGCTGAAGTTTTGTCCCTAGATTCTATAGTTTTGTCGTCATGAGCTTTTTGTAAAAACTTCAGTACCCAACATGCTGAAGTTAATTAGTTTATTTGTAAAAACTTTAGCACCCAACATGTTGACGTTTTGTCCCTAGATTCTATAGTTTTCTCGTTATGAGCTTTATGAAAAACTTTAGCAGAAGATGCTGAAGTTAATTCGCTCATTTGTAAAAACTTCAGCACACCATGTGCTGAAGTTTTGTCCTGAATTCTATAGTTTTGTAGTCATGATATTTTTGAAAAACTTCACCATAATTACTTTTACTTTTTATATCTGCTGTAGTGATTTACTGCTTACATATAAAAAACTTCATACTTTTCTCTTTGAATCAATAATACACTAATATAGTTTATCTTAATTTTCTATTCCTTCTTAGGTGTTCAACCTTGATTCAATGTTGTTTAGAATAAATAGTAAAGGAATCGAATTCATTGTGGACTTAAANTAAAACATATGAAGGACATGTGAATACTTGGGAGATAAAAAATCATGGGATATTCCACCAAATGTAGAATCTGAGATCACAAAACCTCCCGATGTGGAGATTTTACAAGGAAGAAGACAAAAGAAGAGGCATATGCCAGCGACTGAATCAGTACCATGGAAGTCTACCAAATGCAGTCGATGTAAACAAATTGGGCATAATAGAACAACTTGCTTATCTTCTCCAGCACCTCATTCATATTTGAAGAAACACGCTGAAAATACTCCAACATTCAATAATTCTTGGTCAGAATTTAGACTTTCATTTTTGTATGATATATTTCAAATGTGATTGTTTTCGTACAAATTAAAAAAAACTCTTGCACTCTTTTATATATTGTTGAAGTACAAACCACTCTTTTTTTTTGCGCAGGCTTACAGCTTTTGTTGCATTTTAAAAAAGTACGCAATGACTTCAGCAAGAAAAGCTGTATGTGAAATACATATCCTTAACACACACACACACACACACAAATCTTAAGCATAAAATGTTCAAGTTTCATTTATATAAACAACACAAAACATTAAGAAAAAAGGCCATCATACACATTGACAAAACAAAAAGTAGAATCATGAAAAACATTAACAAAAAAGCACAATATAAAACACATAAAAAAAGGATGATTACAAAAACTAAGCATCATCGCCACTATCAGAACAATACTCATCAATTTCTCGAAATATCTCGTCATCATCGGAATCGGAGATAACTATAGGATACTTGGGCAAAAGACCACAAAGTCCAATGAGATCAGTCTTCAACTTGTTGAACTCAGGACCCAACTCACTTTGTTCAACTATTACTTTGTCCATAAGAGAAGGAAGACTCCTTAGGTCGTTTTGCAGCTTGACATAGTCGTCCCAGATGGGAAACTTAAAACAATCAAACTGGTGGACAACCTTGTCAAATTAGCTTGAATAACCTTGACAACTACGTTCAAGGTTAATCTTGTGCTGGAATGATTCATCGACAATAAACTTTGGTCTGATTCTTTCCCAATCAGCCTTTATTTGATCCCACTTTTGCATAAGGTTACACATTGGTACGTTATTGTTCCAATCAGACTTCAAACTATCCCACTTCTGCATAATTTCTTCCATTGAAAGCTTTCTAATTCCACTTGCACCAGACATTCTTTCTTCAAAAAAAGATAAAAGACTAAGGATAAATATAAATTTTACGTTCAGAGAAATTCAATGTGAAAGATACGTAGGTGGTAAAACAAGTAAGTGGTAAATGTTACTTCATCCTGTCCACAGTTTTTGTACAATAATAAAATAACTTCAGCCTCATAAATTTTCAGACAATAAATGTAAATGTAAGATAAGTAGGTGATAAAAGAGAAAAAGTAGCTAGTAAATGCGAAAAAGATAAGTATCAATTTAAAAAAATATGCTAAATTTTAGTCGTCATGAGCTTTATGAAAAACTTTAGCATCTCATGCTGAAGTAAATTAGTTCATTCGTAAACACTTCAGCACCTAATATGCTGAAGTTTTTATCACTAGATTCTATAGTTTAGTCATTAGGAGCTTTATGAAAAATTTCAGCACAAGATGCTGAACTAAGTTAGTTCATTTGTAAACACGTCAGCACCTTACGTGCTGAAGTTTTTATCACTGTATTCTATAGTTTAGTCGTCATGAGATTTATGAAAAACTTCAGCACAAGATGCTGAAGTAATTAGTTCATTTTTTAATACTTCAGCAACCACTGTGCTGAATTTGTTATCCCTAGATTCGATAGTTTAATAAGTTAATTCTTAAAAAGTTCAGTACTCCCTATGCTGCACTTTTTGTCCCTGGATTCTATAGTCAATTAGTTCATTTGAAAAAACTTCAGCATATTGTTAACCTAAGACAAAATAGACACATGTATTTGATAATGCAAATAGAAGAAAATTTTAAAAGACAGAGATCACATTATTCACACAATTCATTTTATTTTCACTACCAATTACAATTAACAACAACAACAACAACAACAATAAAAACCCCAGTTTATAGAAGGCTACATGGTAGGCGTATAAGGGGAATGAAGAGGAATACGTGCTACTGATGGAGAGTCATCTAAGGTTCGAAGATCTTCCAGGGGAATGAACGTCTCCATGACTAGAAAATTATAGACATGAGACATAGGGGAATGAAGAGGAATATTTGCTACTGATGGAGAGTCATCTAAGGTTCGAAGATCCCCCAGGGGAATGAATATCTCCATGAATAGAAAATAGAAGACATGACACATTCTTTTCTTCTGCTGGACAACCTTCTCAAATGAGCTTGGATAACCTTGACAACTACTTTCAAGGTTAATTCTCTGCTGGAATGATTCATCGGCAATAAACTTTGGTCTGATTCTTTTCCAATCAGCCTTTATTTGATCCCACTTTTGCATAAGGTTACACATTGGTACGTTATTGTTCCAATCAGACTTCAAACTATCTCACTTCTGCATAATTTCTTCCATTGAAAGCTTCCTAATTCCACTTGCACCAGACATTCTTTCTTCAAAAAAAGATAAAAGTCTAAGAATGAATATAAATTTAAAAAAATATGATAGAAATCTATGGATAACTATGAAATTTTCAAGTGAAGAGATTATTACTATAGCCAAAGAGTGCACTTAATCAATTTATTATCTATAAATGTAAAAGTAGCTTTTCAGGTATGTTTTACTGTTTTACGTTCAGAGAAATTCAATATGAAAGATAAGTAGGTGGTAAAACAAGTAAGTGGTAAATGTTACTTCAGTCTGTCCACAGTTTTTGTATAATACTAAAATAACTTCAGCCTCATAAATTTTCAGACGATAAATGTAAATGTAAGATAAGTAGGTGATAAAAGAGAAAAAGTAGCTAGTAAATGCGAAAAAGATAAGTATCAATTTAAAAAATATGCTGAAGTTTTATCGTCATGAGCTTTATGAAAAACTTCAGCATCTTATGTTGAAGTAAATTAGTTCATTTATAAACATTTCAGCACCTAATGTGCTGAAGTTTTTATCACTGAATTCTATAGTTTAGTCGTCATGAGCTTTATGAAAAACTTCAGCACAAGATGCTGAACTAAGTTAGTTCATTTGTAAACACGCCAGCACCTTACGTGTTGAAGTTTTTATCACTGTATTCTATAGTTTAGTTGTCATGAGCTTTATGAAAAACTTCAGCACAAGATGCTGAACTAAGTTAGTTCATTTGTAAACACGCCAGCACCTTACGTGTTGAAGTTTTTATCACTGTATTCTATAGTTTAGTTGTCATGAGCTTTATGAAAAACTTCAGCATCTTATGCTGAAGTAAATTAGTTCATTTGTCAACACTTCAGCACCCTACGTGCTGAACTGTATTCTATAGTTTAGTCATCATGAGCTTTATGAAAAACTTCAGCACAAGATGTTGAAGTAAATTAGCTCATTTTTAAATACTTCAGCTACCAGTGTGCTGAAGTTCTTATCCCTGGATTCGATAGCTTAGTCGTCATGAGCTTTATGAAAAACATCAGAACAAGATACTGAAGTAAATTAGTTCATTTATAAAAAGTTCAGTACTCTCTAAGCTGAAGTTTTTGTCCCTGGATTCTATAGTTAATTAGTTCATTTGTAAATATTTCAGCACTATCATGTTTGATAATGCGAATAGAAGAAAAATATAAAAGACAGAGAACACATAATTCACACAAATTAATGTATATTCACAAAATTCAAATTTCATTTTCACTTACATCCTCGAAAAAAAATGAAAAAAATGGTTTTCATTTACAAGTTATTCTCTATTCAAAGATTTTCACACAAAGTCTCTTTATATTCTCCATAGTCATGTCCTTCTTGCCCTTTTGGACTTTCATAATTTCTATCTTGTTTCCACTTTCCATGATCACAAAGACATGCTTAAATGGTGTGCATATAGGAATTTGTGGGAAGCAAAGATAATGAAGGAGACGTCCAGAAATTTCATGTGTGAAGGAGACTGGCCACAATTTGTGGTGCATCACAAATATCCCAGAACTCGAGTGTGTCATGCACCACAATTTGCGGCCAGTCTCCTTCACATATGAAATTTCAGGACGTCTCCTTCATTATCTTTGCTTCCCCACGAATTCCCTGCTACACCCAATAAGCATGTCTTTGTCAACACTTTCTTGTTTATCTTTGAATATAAATTTAAAGAAATATGATAGGAGTCTGTGGATGACTATGAAATTTTCAAGTGAAGAGATTGTTTATATAACCAAAGAGTGCACCTAATCAATTTAATATCTATAAATATAAAAGTAACTTTTCAAGTCTGTTTAATGCTTTACGTTCAGAGAAATTGAATGTTATAAGATAAGTAGGTGGTAGGTGAAACTAGTAAATGTAAAAAATATAAGTATCAAGTTAAAAAAATACAGCTTTATGAAAAACTTAAGCACAAGATTCTGAAGTCAATTAGTTCATTTGTAAAATCTTCAGCACCTCATATGCTGAAGTTTTGTCCTGAATTATAGTTTTGTCACGAGATTTTTTAAAAACTTCAGCACAAGAAGCTGAAGTTAATCAGTTCGTTTGTAAAAACTTAAGCTCTCTATATGCTGAAGTTTTCTCATGTATTCAATAGTTTATCAGAAAAAGCTTTTTGAAAAACCTTCAGCACAAGACAAGCTGAATTTTTTTAGTAAGGTTGTAAAAACTTCAGCACAAGACAAACTGAAGTTTTTTCCTGAATTCATTAGTTTACTTCATGTTGAAGTTTAGCATGCTGAATTTCATCAAAAATATACTAAAAATTCATGATAAAAGATATAAGTTTCACTTATATCCTTTAAAAAAAGAAAAAATTGTTTTTCATTTACAAGTTATACTCTATTAAAAAAATTCACACAGAGTATCGTCATATTCTCCATAGTCATCTCCTAATTTCTCTTTTGGATTATCATAGCCACTTTCTTTTTTCCACATTGCATGAGCCCACAGATTTACAACCAATTCTCTCCTGAATGTCAGTGCCTGACTTTGATTGAAATTCATGATATCTTCTCTCTTAAACCGCATATCCATGAACTTAAGAGTATATATACCACAATCAACACTACAAAAACACGTGAAACAAGAATTTAAGAATAGTTAACACAAGAAGAAAAAATAATAAACATAAGATGCATCGTTAAAAGATATGCCAAACACGTACTTGTTACCCTGTAGGGGTGTCTTCATCCACATAATTTGAAATTTATCCACATAATTTTCTGCCCAACTTTTCTTGTGTGACGCAAAGTCCAAGCATTTGAGACAGTGTGGGATCAACCGAGCATAAATTTCGACATGTTTAAACGCACTTTCATATGGTATATTTTTTAAGGAATTATACACATATATAATTTTCTCTTTAAAGCTCAGAATTCCAAAAAAGTAGTGCGTTGATGTCTGATTCCCTGTTGGCGGAAGTCGAAATGAAAAAAATACTTTTTCAGCACATGCCCATGAGATACCACATGAGAGGTCAGTGCCTCTTACGTAGGTGGCCACCATTTCACCAGTTGATTGATCATCAATCCAAGTATACTCTGTAAGTTCCTGAAACACCACTTCCTCTTCTTCTTTAGAAGCCTCTTCATCTTTTTTTTTGGATGTCCTCTTTCTCTTTGATTAAATTTTTGCCTTTTCCCTCATTTTTAAAATTGTTTTTCTTTTTGTCAGTTGTAGGATGAACAATACCTAGCTTAGTCATATTCTGATCAAAAAGTAAATCTGTTATTGCACATCTTGATTTTGGATAACTTGGAAGGTGATAGGAATATTTTTTTCGCAAGAAATATATGCCCACTTCAATATGCTGCAATAGAACAACAACAAAAGAAAATATGTGAAAACATACATAAGTATGAAATTTAAAAAAAAAACGCACTACAAAACTGCATCACAAAAATTCAGCATATAAGTATGAAATTTTGAAAAAATGCATTACAATTAGAAACTAAATACTGCATGACAAAAACTTAAGTATATTGAGTTTGAAGTATTAGGAAATAATCTAAAAAATCTGCAGCATGTTTGATTTAAAAAGTTTAGAAAAAAAATTAGAGACTGCATGTCAAAACTTCAGCATAAATGCTGACGTTGTTTAGTTCATTTTCCAAAAACTTCAGCATAAACAAGCTGAAGTTTGGGTTTTAATTGCTAAACTTCAGCACTAAAAATATGCTTAAGTTATGTCCTGCTTTCTATACTATAAAAATAACCTGAGATTTTGAGAAATACAGTTGAAAACTTAATCAAAAACAAACTTAATAACTCACTTTATCCGAAAGATCAGAGTTAGGATCCACAAGCTCGGTAAAGAATGACTTTGGAATGGGCATTCTAGATAATCTGAATGGATTGGAATTATATTCACTATCATCCTTCTTCAACCAGTCATTAAATCTTTCGATAATTCTACTGTCTCGATTAACATAATGGAAGGGACACCTTCGTGTAGTCTTTCCTTCTTTCCAATCTTGCCCCCGTCGCTTTTGTTTAGGAACAACATAAGGAGATTTCAACCAAATACTCTCCATACGAATACTTTTCTCTTTTTTAACTGCTTTTCTTTTTGGTTGCTCTTCCTGCTGTTCCGTCATAACTAACTGCTGCATTTCAGCAGCAGGGGAAGATTCCACAGCCATGGTACCACCTACTTCACCAACTCCCTGTTGTTCACTGATGTTCAGCAGCAGGGGGAAATTCCATAGCCATGGTGGAAGATCCTTGACTAACTCGCTATTGTTCACAATCTTCTTGTCTCTCTGCACCAACAACAGCATCAGCATAATTGCCTTCAGAACGAGTCCCTTCTGTAATACCAATTGAAAATGAACATATGTTGAAGTTGGGGATATCACCGGTGTCACTCATAACATTAGGAGACATGAAAATCTTCCTTCTCTTAGGATTTGGAAGAAGTTGTGATGCATCAGATGATATCTGCAAAAGCAAGGAAAATATATACATAAATACAACTGATACAAAACACACATTAGGCCAAACAAAATAACTTGTAATCGAATTACAAAAAATAACTACCTGGTCTAAGTGCACAGATGGTGTTTGAATTCCAACGGATTCACTTCCATTAGGGTTAAATATTCATATATCTTCATGCAAAAAAAATAATTTAAATAATGCTGACTAAATTTTATAAAATAATACAAACACAATTCACACCTGTTTGTGAGCCAACAAGTGTGAATAGATGTATTTTTCCTTTTTCATATAGCCGAAGAATCTCACCAATTTCTTTTGAAGCTGCATCCAATCCTTCTAAATAATAATCAAAAAACATACAAAAAAAAAATAAAGTATGTAAAATTTCAAACTGTAAAAAATATACTTGGATCAAATGTAATAAATTCATGATCTATAGAATACCTTGACATTTATCTTGCATTGTGGTTTCCTGCATGCTTTTGTCGATATCAGCAGCTCCAGGTTCATCCAATGGTGCAGCAACATCGAGGAGCATTTGAGTATTCTCTGAAAATATTTTATCAACTCTATCTTCATTAAAATCAGTATCATCAGAGAGTTTGTCAGTTGTATTAACTTCCACTGCATGTTCATAAAGAGGGGGGGGCGGATAAATGACCTACATATATATATATATATATATAGAAAACTTTTATACTTGTACTATAAATTTTCTGTGTCGCTTCACCTAGCAAAGCGATTTCTGCGCAAATAGCAAGCGCGTCTGCAAACGGATTACCTCTCTCAATATTGGTACACGCATCACTCGATGTCCGTTCTTCAGTACCAACAGGTGCATGATCTCCATCACCAATCAAATTGCCTTTTTCAAGATCACTGCCTAAAGCACAACTTGGTGCATCTCCTTCATAATCAACAACTTGATTATCTACACTTTTCTTGCTTCCAACATTCACAGTTGATAACTGTTCATCAATTACATCTTTGCTCGGTCGATCAACACTGGGATGTTCGTTGTTAAATTGTTGTTCAACACGTTGATCTCCTTCAACATCCACTTTCACATGTGTAACATTTTCATGCGCGTCATCATGAGCAGCATTAATATCCGATATATGTTCAAATGAGTAATTCATCCTATCATATTGTCGAGACTTCATAATGGAGCCATCGTCTGTTCCATTTGATTTGTCGACAAGCTTAAACAACTCTTGAAACTTCTCATCAAAATATTCCTAGAAAAAAATTACTAACAATGATTAATCTAAATAACATTAGCACAGAAAAAAAAGACTTCTCTGTAAATTAGCTTACCTTGACTTTTTTAAAAATCGCATCAACAATAGCAGATCGCTCATCCTCTTTAAACTGCGCAACAACTTCTTTCACAATTATTTTTCTTTCTGCTTCTGCATGCCTTTTAACCTCACTCGTTACCTTCTAGTATAGAGACACAGAACAAAACTTCAGGTACAAAAGAATCCTGAAGTTCATCGCAAAGAGAACAAAACTTAAGCTACTAGAATGTTCAAGTTCAGGAAAAACAGAACAAAACTTCAGCTACTAGAATGTTGAAGTTCATCACAAAGAGAACAAAAACTTAAGCTACTAGAATGTTCAAGTTCAGGAAAAACAGAACAAAACTTCAGCTACTAGAATGTTGAAGTTCATCACAAAGAGAACAAAAACTTAAGCTACTAGGAATGTTGAAGTTCAGGAAAAACAGAACAAAACTTCAGTTACTAGAATGCTGAAGTTCATCACAAAGAGAACAAAAACTTAAGCTACTAGAATGCTAAAGTTCAGGAAAAACAGAACAAAAATTCAACTACTAGAATGCTAAAGTTCATCACAAAGAGAACAAAACCTTAAGCTACTAAAATGCTGAAGTTCAGAAAAAACAGAACAAAACTTCAGCTACTAGAATGTTGAAGTTTATCACAAAGAAAATAAAAACTTAAGCTACTAAAATGCTGAAGTTCAGGAAAAACAGAACAAAAATTCAACTACTAGAATGCTGAAGTTCATAACAAAGATAACAAAAACTTAAGCTACTAGAATGCTGAAGTTCAGCACAAACAGAACAAAACTTCAGCTACCAGAATGCTGAAGTTCATCACAAAGATAACAAAACTTAAGCTACTAGAATGCTGAAGTTCAGCACAAACAGAACAAAACTTCAGCTTAAAACATGCTGTAGTTTTACAAAAACAAAAAAATAAAAATAAAAATTCAGCACAAAACTTACAGAACATATTGTATTGACTAATTCATTGTCAAACGCCGTTGTAGAACGGTTACGACTCTGGGTACGAGGTGATTCACCAATTAAAGTTCGACGGGTTTCTTTTGATCGACTCCGACTACGTGGTGATTCACCAGTTGAAGGAACCGCATTAACTACCCTTGAACGAATCTGGCTGCATGATAATTGTCCAATCAAAGGCATTGAATTCAATTCCTCTTCTGTAGGAATTATATCCAATACCTTAAAATTCCGATATTCCTGTTTAATACAAAAAAAGAATATTATAAAAATAAAATAAAAGTAATACGTCAACATATTAACAAACTACAAAAATAAAAAAATATTCACTTACAGAATAATTACTGAAATATTTCTCAAGTTCTTTATATTTAGGCTCTCCCACACATACATAACGGAACCTGAGGGGAATCAAGGTACTCGTCGTCTTTAATATACATATTCCGAAGATAGGGGAAATGCTCATAGAACCAACACACAACGGATATGGAAATCCACCAACAGTATACTCAGTTGAATGTTCGTTGGATTGGTTATCCAATGCATGTTTCATTGACGTAATGAGCTTCTCATAAGACACATTACCCCAAGGATAATCAGCACAAGCATTATCATCTTCGACAATGGCTGCATAATCCTCTAGCACCATTGATTAATTCTTTTTACCAAATAAAATAGACTCCACAACAAGAATTTTCATAAGTTTAACAACACCTTCATCACTCTCACATACATGTTTGAAATTTACATCATCCTTCTGAATTTCATTATGGGACATTAAATCTCGAATGTCCTTCAATGTCACACCCTTAGACTTACCAAAATATCATTTCAAAATCGTGCTCTCTCGTTTAGATGGTTTTTCAACATTATGTGTGGTGATCCTCAAACCGCACATAATGTGAAATTCTTCAAGGGTGAACGATACATTATGCCCAAAAATCTTGAAACTAATGGAGTCTCGATCATTGGTGAATATTCGAGAAAGACACAAGCAATGAACCAACTTCATGCTGCATTTGAAGTTCTCCATAGCCAAAATATACCGAAAAGTACCATTAGTTAGCTTATCTTCTTGTGCAGGAGTCAAGAAAGTTTTGATTAAACTCTTCAAATCATGGTTACCTTTTCAAATGATAAGCACGACAGTTAAACCAATCTCTAAACTCAAAATATTTTTCCCCTGTTCTTGTAGGAGGAACAACGGACTGAAGGACCTTTTGATAGTATACGATTTTTAGATGTTTTAGTTGCTGGAGGATTTGAAGGTGCTGTAGGATTTGTAGAAGCCATCTGTTGAAAGAAAGTAAAAGATATCAGTTAAAAACTTTAGCTCAAAGAAGACAAACTCAGCAAATATAAAACCAAAACTTCAACTCCCAAATATGCGGAAGTTCACCAAAACAAAATAAAAAACATCAGCTCCCAATATGTTGAAGGGTCACCAAAACAAAACAAAAGTTTCAGCTCCATATATGCTGAAGTTTCACCAAAATAAAGCACAAACTTTAGCTCCTAAACAAAAACAAGTTGAAGTTCACCAGTTACAAAACACAAAACTTCAGCTCCCACTTTCATAAAATATAACACCAATAATTAAACACAAAAAAAAACTTCAGTTCCCACTTTCAAAAAAATATAACAAAAAGCACAAACAAAACTTCAGCTCCCTAACTAAAGAATTTATAGAATGTTCATTAAAAACAGACACACACGTTCAAAAACTTCAGCATATCACCAAAACAAAACAAAAACTTAAGCTCCCAATATGCTGAAGTTCACCAAAATAAAACAAAAAACATCAGCTCCCAATATGTTGAAGGGTCACCAAAACAAAACAAAAACTTCAGCTCCCAATATGCTGAAGTTTCACCAAAACAAAGGAAAAACTTCAGCTCCTAAACAAGAACAAGCTGAAGTTCACCAGTTACAAAATACAAAATAGACACACACGTTCAAAAACTTCAGCATATCACCAAAACAAAACAAAAAAATTTAAGCTCCCAAATATGCTGAAGTGCACCAAAACAAAACAAAAAACATCAGCTACTAACAAAAAACAAAACAAAACATCACCTGCTAAAATGCTGAAGTTAACCAGTTACAAAACAAAAAACTTCAGCAAAGCACAAATTTAACACCAATAATTAAACACAAAAAACAAAAAACATCAGCTCCATAAAATTAAGGTATACATGTCAAAAAATCACTATAGAACTAAATCCTAACAAACTATCGAACATGAATATCAGAAAAACAAACAAAACCCTATAGAACATGACTATCACAAAAACAAACAAAACCCAGAAATTAGATCGTAAAGTTACTGCAATGTACCTGTGATTATACGTAATATTGTTGGCGAACAAACAGTTGAAAAATCAAAAAACAATGACGATAATCATTTTGATTTCGTAAAAGCGAAGAACGGGATAGAGAGAGTATTTGCAAAGTAGAGGAATGATGTTTACTTGAAGAGAAAGTAGTCTTTTAGTAAAAAGGGTAAAATTATCTTTTCGAAAGGCTTTTAACAAAAAAACGGGTACGAGTGCAAACATAAAAACAAAGTGGCTACAGGTTAAAAAGGGGCGCCTAAATAGGGCGCCCCGGGTAATTTTTACTTATTTTTGTGAGTTTTATGGGTTGTATTTGGGCTGCTTAATGGGTCAGAATGGATTACAAAAAATAATGGGTTAACTTGGGTTCAGCCCAAATAGACCCATGAACTAAAATATTTATAGCTCAACCCATTAATTTTTAGACGGATTAAGCGAGTTAAATGAGTTTGGGTTCAAATTGCCTTTTGTACGGGATTGTTTCTATGTGGACTTTCCATTAATGGATGACTTTCCATTAATGTAGTCTTAGATTCATACGTTTGTCTTTGACTTTTTCATCGGATGATGGATAGTTTGTCTTTAATTTAAAGGTTCAAGCTATATATACCAATCACATAAAAAGTTACAAAATTTAATTGATTATTATTTTATTTTTCAGGTTATCATATCATATTCTTGTTATAGGTAAATTTTACCTAATAAAAAATGTACTATAGGTTATCTGTCAAAGTATAAAACTTAAATTCTTAATGTGATTTCACATGTATGAATATACGCATTGGCGATATTAGTTAGGCAACGATTCGAACAGACAATGTCTAGTAGTTTAATTTAATTCTCATAGAAATAGCTAGTTGGCGGACTCTCCAAATTAAATCCCAACTCAATTAACTTTGTTTTCCCCTCCTTATTGTTCAATGTTTCTCTGTCATTTCATCTATTTTTTTCCTATATATTTTCCAAATGATAAGCTGAGTTTAAGAAGATAGTACAGTGCCAAATAATTATAAGCAAAATTTTGTGTTTAAGAAAATGGCTACTATTACTGGTACTTGTTCTTCTGCTTTGATTTTGCAGCAGAGAGAATCAGGGAGAAATGGGGTTTCTTCTTTGTTCCAATACAATATTTCTAATCCCTGGAAGCCAAAAGGTACAATATTTCTTTTGCTAGTCCTGCATTTTCAGTTCTTAATTTGCTTGTATAAAAAAACAGACAAAATAATTTTTCTTGACTTTGAATGTTCTTTTAATTATCCTGTATTGCTATTTTTCTAAGATTTAAGTTCTATGCACTGATAGTGTAGAAAATATATACAACTAACTAGCTCATGTATATATTAGAACATTCGCAGCGGAAGCAAGCATACAATTCAGGCATCAAATACATGTAAACTAGACAATGCTACAATTACTAGATTAGAAGTACTAACCTCTTGAAATCATTGCACAAATCTTTCACACAGCAAGAATCCAGGGCTGCAGTCTTCTGCTATATGCCTAGTAAAACCTTGGACAGATTTGCTTTGAGTGAGTAAGAACAATACAACTCTAAGAAGTCAGTTATTGTGTGAAATTAGTCTTCCTTAAGTAGACTCTTTTTTGGCCGAAATTATGCTCCAAAACACGTGTAGACTTAATCTAACTCTACCGGATGACTTTTACCAAGTCACTTTTTACCCAAGTTAAGCCCATGTTTTTACTAGGCATAGCAGGCACCACAGAAATAATAAGAGACTACTAATTATAACATTAATTCGAAATTAGCATGAATTAATTCTCACTATAATTAATTGCAGTTTATTCCACTAAAAACTGCAATTGAACTCCTCAATATGAATTTCGAAAATTCAGTAACACTTATTTTAACTCCCCATGTTAAGATCTCAAATATCAGTCAATTAAATTAAATTAAATCACTGAAAATTTAATTTAATCAACTAATTAAATCCTTTATAATTCCGCTTAAACTATTTCATGTGACGGATACAAAATCCATCAGCTGGATTTTCAAATGAAAACTTATAAGCTTACATAAAGGGGTATCATCAACCTCAAAACCGAGTCATGAATTCTATCAACTAATTATTATTTCACAAATATTATTCACTATTGTCTAATCTATTAGGGATACACTAACTCTGAATAGAGTCGTACCTTTTGATAAATCAAAACAGTAAACAAATTATATTGATCATAATAATTATATCAAGAGTAGAAGTATAAGCTTATTTAATGAATTAGAGAAAATATTTATATATATTCAGTACAAAAACATCTTTTCTCTACTTGGTCCGTTCAATATACACTAAGTATACTAGCACAAGAAGTCAGAGTAAAACCTCCCATAATCAAGACAAATTATCCTATAATCTTGAGCTACAATCATCAAGATACTTTGTCCAATAATATTTTTGATCGTCAACATAGTTTATTAATCATGAGAACCGGCAACTTAATCTACTGTGCATGAGCTAAGACTTCATACACTAAATTGTCTACTTCATAACTAAAAGGACACACATGTAACGCATGATCTATTTAAAATAATACTTAATTGAATTGAATAAATTAAATAAACCATTGTTCCATAAATAATAAAAACAAAATACTATGTCTAAACCGCATGATTAATAGTATATCCGAACAGTATAAGCAATGGACAAGCCACTTGTTAAAAGGGGGGTCAATATTGCCGGAAATTTATGATATATATATATATTATATGTTGAATACCTTTGACTTATTGTGTATTTATCTCTTTGTATTTTGACTTCACTTGGTGAAAATTCTAGCCCTGCCACTGCTTATAAGGTATTTATAAGAATATCTCTATGATACGCATTAATTGATGAGGAAATGGAAATGACTTTGCAGCACTTTTAGAAGAAATGGTGAATGATAGAGTTTAATGAGTTATTGTTCTCCATGATGTATCAATTGAGTGGACCTTTTCTTGATCTTAATCGTGGCACGCTCTTAAGTTTTTGTACCGGCGGATGCACTTCTTTATTTCCTTCCCAAATTCCACGCGGAAATTGTTGGAAAACTTGGTTTATCCTTATATTCTGTGCTTTTGTTGTTGAAAATTTTAATCCAATGAAGTTCTTAAAAGCAGCTGTAAAATGTGTAGATAAGTAATTTTTTAGTGTGTATATATACTGTATGTTGAATCCTCTTGAGTTCTTGTGTATTTATGTCTTTGTATTTTGACTTCATTTAGTGAAAATTCGGGCTCCGTCACTGCGTATAAGGTATTTATAGGTATATCTCTATGATATGCATTAATTGATGACCTTATAAAAAATGAATAACTAACCTGATAGTGTGAAAAATCTTTCAAACGTCGATGTATAGAATTTAAATCCTTCTTTAGTTATATCTTGTTCCATAAGTTTTAGATGGTATTGCTATTTCCAATTTAAAATGTTGTGTTCTTTAAACATAGGCTTTAATGAGATTCTTAGCAAGTTAGCATTCAAGAAATCAGGAAATGGGAATGAATTTGCAGCAGTTTCCGTTACATGGCATATGACATAGTTTAATGATTTATTGAGCTTCTATGGGATTACACAGGGTTCGTTGTTGTTGTTATTTTCCTTTTCCCTAGGTGTCTGGCACTATGATTTGAACTTCGCAACTGTTGCAAGTTCATGTTTACTCAAGCTACATTATCAGCATGATCTTGTGTATTTACTAGTTACAAACTTTTGTTCTCAATGATGTATCGATTGAGTCGACCTTTTTGATCATAAGTGTTCACGCTCTTAAATTTTTGTTGCAGCGTTTCGAAAATTCTAAGAGCGTGAACACTTACTTCTTCTAGCGCTCTACATTATCAGCATTTTGAAAATTCTAATCCAATGAAATTCTTAAAAGCAGCTGTAAAATGTGGAAGAATCAGGGCCATGGCTTCAGCTCCCAAAAGAGAAAAGGACCCAAAGAAAAGGATTGTCATAAGTGGAATGGGCCTTGTTTCAGTCTTTGGAAGTGATATCGACAATTTCTATAATAAACTTGTCGAGGGACAAAGTGGAATCACTTTGATCGACAGATTTGATGCCTCGAGTTACTCTGTCAGATTTGCAGGACAGATTCGTGATTTCTCCTCCGTAGGCTACATAGACGGGAAGAATGATCGTCGTCTAGATGACTGTTGGAGGTACTGTCTCGTTGCTGGCAAGAAAGCCCTTAACGATGCCAACCTTGGCCAAGAAGTTCTTGAAACTGTGAGTCTCAATGCTTCAACTTTTAAGTTAGAAATAGGTGTAAGCATCTAGAAGCAGAGACAGAATTTGAACTTTATAGCTTCTAAAATCTAGAATAGCGACATGGGTTCATAATTTGATTTTTGTATATATTTAGTCAACTTTTTAATACAAACACAGAATTGGACTAAAGGTACTGGGTTCGACCGAACCCGGACGTCGGCTTCTAGCTCACCCCCATAAGCATCCACATGTAAGAAGAACATAATCTCTTATGCAACGGAGGAAACAGAAATTCATAGTAGGGCACATCTAGGATTTGAACATGCATGTGACATGAAGTAAATTTTTTAACTCCCTTTTCCGTTACATTAAAATCTTCCTTATGTTAAGGGTATTCAACGATTAGTTATATAACCAAACATGTTTGTTTTTGGCATATTTGCAAAGTATAATTTTCCGACAAAGGGAATTCAATTGAACCCCCTTGCCTAAAACTAGCTCCGCTGCCGCTCTTACATTTATGTATTGCAGATGGATAAAACAAGAATCGGTGTCTTGGTGGGGACTGGAATGGGAGGATTAACAGCTTTTAGCAGTGGAGTGGAATCCTTAGTTCAAAAAGGATACAAAAAAATCAGTCCATTTTTCATCCCTTACTCTATCACCAACATGGGGTCAGCATTGTTAGCTATAGATACAGGACTAATGGGACCTAATTACTCCATTTCAACGGCTTGTGCAACCGCAAACTACTGCTTCTATGCGGCTGCAAATCACATAAGAAGGGGTGAAGCCGATATTATGGTAGCAGGTGGGACGGAAGCTGCAATCATGCCTACTGGTGTTGGTGGCTTCATAGCTTGTCGTGCCTTATCTCAAAGAAATGACAAACCACACAAGGCATCAAGGCCGTGGGACAAGAATCGCGATGGTTTTGTCATGGGTGAAGGTTCCGGTGTCCTGGTACACAAACTTGCGACATTCTTCCTTTTGATAAATTGGTTGTTCTAGCAATAAAGATCATTTTACCCCACCAAAAAATTTCTTGGCTTTGTAACACGACGGAACTGAATCAATGTGAACAGGTAATGGAAAGTCTGGAGCACGCGTTGAAAAGAGGTGCTAATATTATAGCAGAATACTTAGGAGGTGCTGTCACTTGTGATGCTCATCACATGACTGATCCTCGTTCCGATGGACTTGGAGTTTCATCTTGCATAACCAAAAGTTTGGACGATTCCGGAGTTTCTCCTGAAGAGGTAACTTTGCTTTTTAATTTGGTCCATCCTATGTATGTTCTGTACTATTTGAAAGCTGATATGCAGAATGTTAAATACATCCTCAAATAGGTGAATTACATTAACGCGCATGCAACATCAACCCTTGCTGGAGATTTGGCTGAGGTCAATGCAATCAAGAAGGTTTTTAAGAATACTTCAGAGATTAAAATGAACGGAACAAAGGTGAGAAAGTACACTCGTGTTTGTTACTTGTCGATGAATGGAAGTTTACTCGATCGAATTAACTCAATCATGAGAAACAAGGATGGGACTGCTGCAACTGCCCCTTGCATGTCCTAATATCATTACAAGCAAAGAAATAGCTACTCTCTGTGTGGAGAATATATGAAATTGATAGTGTTTCATGCGAGCTAAATCTTCTAATCGATAATTAGGACGGATGCAATTTTCTCCAAGAACAAAAAGTTTTCTTTTATCTTAATACCTTTAGTTTGATCAGTATCCATCTTAATTAGACCATTTATCTAGTAGGTTTTTCCCCCAGCAAATTGCCCAAGGCCTATCTTTTTCGTGACTATCTAAGAACATTCTGGTCAAGGTTTCAAACTGTAAAGCTTATCCGAGTTATCTTGAGTAAATCCTGAATTTTCTTGGATATTATAAGGAAATCCGGCTGAACTTATTTCCTTATTTTTTATGATTACCTTTCCACTAATAGCCTAGTAAATAGTGATCGACATTGCTAAACCATCCGCTATAGCTCATTTAGTATATAGCTCATATGTGCTTAAGCTCATGATCCGTCTGCGTAAAAATACATATAGCAGAGGCTGCATAACTAGATGATGTTTAATTTGTTTACCTTTGTTGTTCAGTCAATGATTGGGCATGGACTCGGGGCCGCTGGTGGACTAGAAGCGATTGCAACGATCAAAGCAATAACAACAGGATGGCTACATCCAACTATTAACCAATATGTAACTACTGACCAACTCTGTTCCTCTATTTATACATTATCCTGCAGTCCAATCGCCGTTCTAAGCTCTAATTTCTTCACTTTTGCACTTAGGATTTGGAACCTCAGGTTACAATCGACACTGTACCAAATGTGAAGAAAGAACATGAAGTCAATGTTGGTATGTATTTTTATCCTTTGCCACAAATCTCCTATCAAAAGTTGGTTAATGAGAAAGTACTTTTGCCTCAAAATAGAGAAGATAAATAGAAAAAGGGCCTGGGGAAGGGCCGAGTGCGATGTAGACAGCCTAGCTATCCTAATGCAAGCATTAGTGGCGGCTTCTATGGCTCGAATAGCCTCATCTAAAAGACAGTTTGGTGCATAAAGCATCCCACATTCACGCAGCGTCCGAGGAAAGGGCACACCCTAAGGGGTGTGATGTAGACAGCCTACCCTAATGAAAGCATTAGTGGCGGCTTCTATGGCTCGAACAGCCCCATCTAAAAGGCAGTCTGGTGCACAAAGCATCCCACGTTCGTGCAGGATCCCGGGAAGGGCCGCACCCTAAGGGGTGTGATGTAGAGAGTCTACCCTAATACAAGCATTAGTGGCGATTTATATGGCTCGAACAACCTCATCTAATATTTCTTATTTTCTCCCCTTGTTTTTGTAGGTATTTCCAACTCATTTGGATTTGGAGGCCATAATTCAGTGGTTGTTTTCGCGCCTTACAACCCTTAAACAAAGTTATAGATTTTTTCATGGTTTATATTGGGAAAACTCGCAATTTTCCCAAGATATGGCTATGGTTAATTAGTTCTTTCTCTATTTTTGTTCAGAATCTATGTTATGAGATCATATTGTTTGAAGTTTGAGCTTCTAATGAATCATGTTTTTCATTTCTAAGGTAATAAAGAAGTAATCATAATCTTAATGACCGTAAGAGTATGATTCATGTAGTGCAAGTTTACAATTTTTACAGCTCATTGCTTTAAACTCGAACTGTATATATATTATCCATATGTCGCAAAAAATTATTTAAAATGTTTTTTAAATTGCAGAAATTTGTTAATTGTAGGTCGCCTGTATAATCAGCAGCCTAATTTTCCTTTTTACTTATTTATTTTGGCGGCTTGTTTTTTCTTTTTTTCCACGGTAGGCCGCCTGTGGAATTGGCGATTAATTTCCTTTTTTTGAATTATTTATTAAATTGCAGATTTTTTTGACTGCAGGCCGCTTATGTCTCAATTTTTTTTAATTGTTTTTAACTGTAAGTCGCCTTAAATTATTTTCCTATATGCATCATACATATATATGTGAACAAAAAATTACTAAAATTTTAATAAATTCATAATTTTAAATGCATTGTGTTTAGATTAAGCCTTTAACTACTAAGATGTTCCACCCAAAACACATGAAAATTAATATTGAAACGTCAATTTGAATATCTTCGAAGTTAAATTGTAGGTTACCTGTGCAACCAGCGGCCTGCTTTTAAAAAAAATAGTAATTGCAACTGTAGGTCGCCTATAAAATATTTTGAAAGCAATCCATTTATAATGTGTGTAATCGATTTTAATTAGTATACAATGTTGTATAGCGGTTAGGAACAATCAATAGTAATTTGATCGGCTATTTGTATAAATATCCCAATGCATCATATATATATATATATACACACACACTATATTAAAAGCACGAAAACCCTTAGCGTTCGTCTTTTTTACCTTTAAAAAATATATCTCACATTAGACAAATTTGGCATTTCATTATATTTCTAACTTTTAGGACTTTTAAAATTAACTAAATTTTTTTTATTAAATATTTTCTTATTTAAATTATGTAAGAACTCCTAATATTTAGGAATTTAAATCTTTCCACAATATTTTTTATAAATAAGGAATCATATTATTCTAAAAGAATTAAAGGAAAAAGATTATTTCAGAAAGAAATATATATCCTTTAGGATTCATTTACTAATATTGTCGTAGGAAAAGAAAATTATACTTCTTTTTTAAGGAACACATAATATTATCGTTGTTAACAACACGTAAAGTTATATAATTATATTATATTCTTTGTTCTTAACTCAAACGGATAATAAGAATAAGTACAATATTATGTGTTCTTGGCTCTTGGGTAGGAAAAAGAAATTTATACTGTGTTGTGAAGAACGTATAATAAGAAGGCAACTCCGTCAATGGTTAAAAAATTTAAAATGTTTATAACAAATAATATCTCAGTAATTTAATATTACTTTACGTTTAAATTTTTTTTATCAAAATTGTGAAGAACGCATAGTAAGCAACCAACTTTAATCTATATCTATCTATCCATCTATATATCTATCTATCTATCTATATATCTATCTATCTATGTATCTATATATCAATCTATCTATGCCATATTAAAAGGACGAAATCACTTAGCGAAATATTGTTCATCATTTTTACACTTAAATTAATTTCTCACTAGACAAACAACAACAACAACAATAACAACAAGCCCATCTACATAGAGGGCTAGGGGGTACGCCGCCTTACCCCTACCCTATAAAGGCAGAGAGGTTGTTTTCGATAGACCTTCAGTTTAAGGGACGATAAAAATAAAGCAACAAACAATAACAACAATAATATAATAAGGTAATGAAAGCGGGTGACATTTAATTCTTCTCCTAATATTTAGGAAAAAAATTTAATTATTTGTCTAATATTTAAAAATAAAAATCTATTTATTTTCTATTATTTAGGACTTTTTTCCATCATTTTCCTAAAATCACAATGCGTAAGAGGAAAATTGATGTTTATCAAAAACTTTGAAGAAAAAAAAATCTTTGACCACTTTCGTCTTCCTTTTTGACAACCCAAAGATAGCCTTATGTTTTTTTATATGTACTTACATCTCACATCACTACAAATTCCTACACGTAATTTAATTTTCTGAAATTATCTCTTAAGTATTTAACAATTCCTAATTTAAATAGAAACTAAATATACAGAGTTCAAATAGTTCAATATGAAATATAAAGTAAAATAATTGATCTACACGTTAAAAAAAATTGAATATTCCTAAAATATCTAATGTAAATGAAAGATTTGATGCGGAAGACAAAGAACAATATTGGAGGAAAAACTCTTGCTCTTCTC
>MDKI01265763.1:0-44708 GCA_005239505.1 Nicotiana paniculata
TCTGATTTTGTAGTAATTTCCATGCTTAATTGATGATTTCTATATGTTGTGAAGAGTATGTGAGGGGAATTGTAATCTTTAAACTATGTTGGAGCATTGGCTCAGATTGTAATATGAATGATGAAGATATATGAGATAGTTGTATCCTTTGGAGCATTGGCTCAAGTAATAGAGTAAATTATGAAATGAAGTGAAATAAAGAGGAAGAGCTACTAAAATATACCCTTGCCGGGTCATTGTTGCTTTGATATTGTCTCCCTTATTGGGATGTTGAGATTACTGTTATTGTTCCCTTGCCGGGATTTAATTGTTTAACTGATGTTCCCTTGCCGGGATTTAATTGCTTAATTGATATTCCCTTGACGGGATTTAATTATTTAATTGATGTTCTCTTGCCGGGATTTCTATTTTTACTCTGTTTATTTCCTTGCCCTTGTTTGTGATTGATGTTTGGGTGAGGAAGAGTATTAAAGCACGAAGGGTGATGTCGTGCCATGTTTTACATTGATTATGCATGAGGGGAAATTCCGTGCCATGTTTATGTTGTTATTATGCACGAGGGGACATTCTGTGCCATGTTTTACATTGATTATGCACGAGGGGACATTCTGTGCCATGTTTATATTGTTATTATGCACAAGGGGACATTTTGTGCCATGTTTATATTGTTATTATACACGGGGGGACATTTCGTGCCATGTTTATATTGTTATTATGCACGAGGGGACATTCCGTGCCATGTTTATATTGTTACTATGCACGAGGGGACATTCCTTGCCATGTTTTACATTGATTATGCACGAGGGGACATTTCGTGCCATGTTTATATTGATTATGCACGAGGGGACATTTCGTGCCTTGTTTTACATTGTTATTATGCACGATGGGACATGATGTGCCGTATCCTTCACTATTTAATCTTTGTTGTCATTTCCCGTTATTATTTTCAGATATTTCAGACTGTTTCTTCGTTTCTATCATTTCAGTATTTGCTATCTCTTACCCCCAGCATGTTTTCCTCGTAATTGTATTCTTGTTTAGTTTTTGCTATATTATTGAACTGCACATGTACACTTTGTTATCGTGTCTTAGCCTCATCACTACTTCTCCGAGGTTAAGCTCGGGACTTACTCAGTACATGGGGTCGGTTTTACTGATGCTACACCTACACTTCTTTATGTTGTGCAGATTACGCAGCCGGACCCGGAGGACATTATTAGTGGGAGTGTCTTCCAGCTTATCATAGAGGCTTCAAGGTATACCCACTGGCGTTTGTGGGCCTTGGCGTCTCTTCCATCCCTTTTGTCTTCGATTCTGTCTTATTTTTCCTATAGCTTCAGAGGCAGACATGTATTTCCTTCCAGACTTGTATTTAGAACTCTTATAGACAGTTCGTGAGTTTGTGACTCCATGTTTTGGGAAAATTTACGCGTTGTTGTATTATGTTGTCCTTATTTAGCTTGAAACCATAGTATTTCCGCTATTAAATTGTGAACCGTTTAGGTTATCCTATTAAATTGATGTTGATATGCTAGTTTATCTATACACGTTGGCTTGTGTAGCGGGTTCAACGTTAAATGTCATCACGACCTGATGGTGGGATTTCGGGGCGTGACAAGACTCTTGGATTCAAATTGCCTTCACCTTCCTTCCTTGTCACGACTCCAAATCTACACTGGACGTGATGGTGCCTATCGTAGTACTAGGCTAGCCAATTTACTGAACATAATACAAAGAACTTCCCATTTAAAACTAATGCATTTTATCAAAAATCTTGCACGTTTAGTATTTCAAAATCAGCGGATAATCAAGAAAACATTTGAAAAAAAATCCCCTAAACCCCGAGTCAACAGTCATGAGCGCTAAATAGGACACAAAATATGACACGGTATTTCCTTAATACATCAAGTCTAGGAAAAATGTAAATATGCGACAAAAATTAGAGGGAGAAGGGCAGGGTTGCGAACGTCGTGCAGCTACCTCACAGTCTCCGACAAGCTCCGCTGAGAACAGTCGAGTCTCACTCGATCCGGGCACCTGGATCTACACACAAGGTGCAGGGAGTAACATGAGTACACGACCTCAGTAAGTAACAAATATAAATAAGGACTTGAGTGAAGTGACGAGCTTTAAAATCATGTAAGGATCATATAAGAAATATCAGTGGAAAACAGTAAAACAAGTCAGGAATTCTACGTTTTGAAAGTTTCATAAACTCCATTTTTCCTTTTTTTTCCAATCTCATGTAAAACATTTATTCAACATTTATCGTTTACAATCAGAAATGCAAAGAAGAGTGAAAACAGTAGTTTCATAGCAAATAAGCCCCTCGAGCACAAGGTCACTCACAAATAAAGCCTCTCGGGCAAGCCTCTCAGTCACTCGTGACTCATCTCTCGTCAATCAACACTCATACTCAGCACTCACGCTCAATAGGTATCATATAATAATCGCTGTGGCGTGTAGCCCGATCCATAAATAGTCGACTGCGCTCACTAGGGTGTGAAGACTCCGGAGGAGCTCCTTCGGCCCAAGCGCTATATCGTTGCGGCGTGCTGCCCGATCCAATATATATAATGCTGCGGCGCGCACCCCGATCCAATATATATATCGTTGCGGCGTGCACCCCGATCCAATATATATATCGTTGCGGCGTGCACCCCGATCCAATATATATATCACTACGGCGTGCAACCCGATCCAATATATATGTATATGTATATAACGATGTGGCGTTCAGCCCGATCCATCACTATCCTCACAAATCCGGTTCTCAACCTCGTTCAGTCATCACCCTCACAAGCCACTAGGGCATCTCACCACAATTACAGGGACTCAGCCCAAAACATTTTTAATTTGTTTCAAAACAGGGTGATAAACAGGAATGAAAAAGAACAAGTATACATCATGACTGAGATCATATTTTCTATAAAAAATACAGTGTAAGAAGTAGTAGTAAAACACCTCGGAGGGTCCAAACAGGTTGTCACAAGGCCCCAAACATGGCATACATCACAAAATATTGTATAAATCTCTAAAACACGGAGTATCATGTGATTTCAAATCGAATACGCAGCTTAACAGTCGCTATGGGACGAACCAAGTCACGATCCCTACCGGTGCATGCCCACATGCCCGTCACCTAGCATGTGCATCACCTCATTTATCAAAACAATACGAAATATCAGTGTTTTATACCCTCAAGTCAAGATTTACGTTTGTTCCTTACCTCAAACCGGAAGAACACTACTCCGCGACGCCTTTGCCACTCGGCTCAGCCTCCACACGCTCTGAATATATTCAAAATAGATTCATAACATCAAAAATAAGCTAAAGGGACAAAGCCCACTCGAAAATATCCAATTTACATCAAAAATCCCGAAATTGGCCAAACCCGACCCCCAGGCCCACGTCTCGGATTCCGATAAAAATCACAAAAATAGAATTCTTACGCTCTCATGAGTTCATGCATACCAAATACATCAAAATCGGATCCCAAATGGACCCTCAATTCCCCAATTCAAACTCTCAAGTTTCAAGCCCTTAATCTTCCAAATTTCACCACAAAAACATGATTAAACAATTGGGTGATTTCCATAAAGACAAGATACAAATTCCATATAGCTCACCTCACTGAATGTCCCTTTGAAATCCAGCTCAAAGCTCCAAAATCTGTTAAAAATGGTGAAGAAAATGAGAGAAATTCGCGAAGGCAACTTTATATAGGTTCTGCCCAGCAATATCGCACCTGCGACAAAAATCTCGCACATGCCAAAAATCCCTCGCAGGTGTGGAATCTCATTTAAGCCAAATTTCCGCATCGGTGGTCCTCAACACGCACCTGCGGTCCCAAGCCAGGTTCCTCTTTTTGCATATGTGCAAGGTGTTCCGCACCTGCGACTTCCCGTCCGCTGGTGCGTCCACACCAGAAGGCCTGCACCAGCAGCCCTTTGCTGCATTTTTCCCAACTTCCATCCTTCCGAAATCATCCGAAATAAATTCCAATCCCCTCGGGGCCTCAACCAAAAGTACCAATAAGTCATATATCAATATACCAAGCTAGTCGAACTCCCGGAACGCTCGAAATAACATCAAAACACCCAATCGAATCCAAATTCAAGCCTAAGGATTTCTAAACTTCCGAAAATCACCAACGATGCCGAATGACCTAAAAATTCTCACATACATCCCAAATGACACTACGGGCCTGTTCTAACTTCCTGAATTCCATTCCGAACCCAATAGCTAATTTTTCACTACCGACCGAAAATCGCCAAAAATCCAATTTTGCCAATTCAAGCCTAATTATACTCCGGACCTCCTAGTGACATTCCGAACACACTCCTAAGTCTAAAATCACCTAATGAAGCTATTTGAGCCACAAAAACCATATTACGAGATTATTTACCTACAAGTCAACTTTCGGTTGACTTTTCCAACTAAGCCACCAATCAAACAGACTAAGTGTCTCATTTCTCACCACAACTGACCCAGAACCAAACCAAGCAACCCTATGCAACACAAAGAGCTGAACTAAACAAGAATGAAGCAGAAATGGAAAGAAAACAGGGCTAAACTCTCGGAACGACTGGTTGGGTCGTTACATGTCTACTCTCCCCCTAACTGGCATGCCTTAAAACTGATCTCTTATTCTATTCTATATGTTTATGTAGTCAGTTTATTACAAAAATACAACATGCTTTTGTGTGACACATGATTCCTGACCATTTCTTTCCCAACTGTTATGCCTCAATCCTTGTTATATCGTCTTGCTCTATATGACTATGTGGTTAGTATATTTCAAATTTCAATATGCTTCTGTTTGATCCATGATACTTGTTTACTTCCTTCTAAAACTAGCATGCTACTACACTATCCTGCTCTATGTGTTTGTTTGGTTAATTATCCCAAACTTCAGCATGTTTCATGTTTAATACATGTCTATATGATTTCACCTAGTGTAATCATCAGTAATATGAAACCTTGTTTGGGTCATCTATATGTTCCCCATTCTGAGCATGTTTAGATATTGAAAATGTGTGTAGCCAATCATGTTTGTTAGTTCAAAGTGTCCCTGTTCTTTGTAAATCACTTTAAGTACTAGTACGAATACTTAGTGTGAATAAGTGTTAATCTGTTTAAAACTATGTGATGTTTGTTTCCTTCGCCCAGTTCTGTTTGCAACCATGTGGTTGGACCTATTCACTTCAGAAAATTAAATTGTTTTTTTCTAAAAAATGTCCCTCTACCCCTTATATATTATTTTCAAACTTCTACTCTTAGTTATCTAGGTTCCTACCACCCCCAATGTGAGCACTGCCTAGGATCCTTGAGACTCGTCCGAACTCTGACACATTGGGGATGGTCTTCCAATCTTTCACAAACTGTTTCTCTTAAAAGGGTTCTGGTGTGAGCATTGTTCAGGGTCCCTGAGGCCCTTGGGAACTTTGACACACCAGAAGCCCACTTTGTGTATCATGGATGGACCACCTGTACTTCAGACTTTCTTGCTTGAAGGACTGGTTTCCAGGTTGACATTGGGCCTGCTAAGGCTCCCTATAGTGTAATGATTAGTATTATGTGATTCATTTGTATTGGGATGTAATAATCTCTATAATAACAGATATGGGGTTATTAGTAAGAAGTTGGGGAGAGGTTTCTATATATATTTCTTAAAGCTTGGGGTATAAATCCTGCCTATAGGTCCATTGTATTGATTCCTTATGTGCATTTAGAGATCCTATCCATAGGGTTCCCTTCTGGCTGTTTATGACTCTAAATTGTCCTATTTCGGCATATTAGAAATCCTGCCTATAAGTCTTTTATAATTCTGTATTAGAATCCATGTTCATAGGATCAATACCTATTTCCAATCTCAATGTGCATTAGAGATCATGTATATAGGATCTTCTTTGTGTAAATTATTGAACTTGCCTGGCAATTTGTTAACGTTTCTGCCCACCTAGAAATCATGCATATAGGAGTTAACTAATTCTGTAAACTGGATATTATGCCTATAGGAGTTAACTAATTCTGCAAATTAGAAAGCATGCCTATAGGGTCTACAGGATAAAAAAACATGTTTGTTAAAATCAGTAACTCGTTGTCATAGGTCTATAATTAACAATTTTAGATACCTTGCCTATAGGATTCCATTCTGGTTATCACTTAGGCAAACTTATAGGAATTATGGGGCTTAAAAGAACTGTGATTTACTACTGCTTGAAGTTTGCCCAGATTTAGAGTTTTAACAAAAATCAGTAGGCAAACTGATAGATACCACTGATCGCTTTAATAAACTGCTGTGTTATATTCTGTTTATTCTCATCTAGGTATCCTGCCTATAGGGTCTTAAACTAAACAAAGTTTTCTATTGGAATTGCGTGCATTTGATGTTTACTTGTGAAGGTTAACATGAGCCCCTATTTGCTCCTTATGTGAGAGTCCTATCTGAATTTTGTTTGTCGCTTAGCTTTCTCATTTTTTAGCAACCTAGGTCAGTCTAGAACTACCATAAATAGAGGTCCTAAGCACCTCCAGGACCATAGGTAAAGGACGGGTAGAGCACGCATAAGGTACTAGTTAGAAGCTATTAGAACGCTTAGGTAATAACTGAAAGATAGTAATTGGGTAGTAAAGGAGATGATGACATGTACGCTAATACTATGTGTAGCACCCCAACTTGGGGAAAGTTACCAAGGATTGCATGAAAATGATCCTATAGGCTAAGAAACTTAGGACCCTTTTAATTCCTGCTTTAAAATAATAGTTTTTTAAATTGCTTTATTTTCCTTTAATGACTAACTCGCTTAATTAAGTTCAGCCGGGACCCACCTTTGTGGACCTCGAGGGTGCCTAACACCTTCCCCACAAGGTAATTTCGATCCCTTACCCGACCTCGGATAATGCAAACTAGTTTCATGAGTTAACTTCTCTAGGTGCCCTAACGCACCTTAATCCGTTAGGTGGCGACTCTTCAAATCCCATACTCTCATCCCTAAAGGGAAAGGAGTTATCTCATTAAATGTCGAAACCCCTATCTCCGCGAGGGGGAAAAAAGGGGCGCGACAGCATGGCGACTCTGCTGGGGATGGTTAGGCTCTTACCATAACAAACTTGCTTTTGTGAATTAGTCTTTAAGCATGCTTTATTCTGTTAATACGTGCGCACCGTTTCCCTTTCCCACTTTATGTGAATTTAATTTTCTATTTTCAAGCATTTATGATTTCTCTTTACTACGGAAAATGACTTGACTCTTTGTTTTCTTTCTTAAACGCCTTTTCAATTATTAAATACTGCATTTATCATTTTCTTTTAATGTGCAAATACGTGAAAATGTGCTATTTACTGTTGCATAAATCATGCTCAACATCATATTCAACTCGTGCGTAATCAATACCTTAGAAACACTTGATGAGTGTTTGTGCTCTTCCTACATATCACCCCTTTAAATTCGGAAAGGCTAATTTATGGTAAAAATAGTCGATCGGCGGTGCAGTCGACGGTTCCGTTCCTTTCCCCCTCGAGTTGTCCACTTGAGGGTACCTTTACTCTAATTAATTGTACATGCATCATGGTCAAACCTAGCGAGGGTTAATATGTTGTCAGCATAATAACCCTTTAAGAAAATCCTTGTCCAAAAGTCCACCGGGGTTTCCATAATCCCAACGGACGCAACCACAATCTGTGCATTAATTTGGAGAAATAAGTGCCAATATGCTAATAAATGATGTATAAATAGTCGAATATGGAGGGGGAAAGGGTCTAACCTTATTTGTTTTGCAGAAAATGAGGCACGAAGTCCCCAGGTTCGGCATGGTCCGTAACAGACCACCATTGTTGCTAGATTTGTGGGAAGATCTTTCATCAAGTGACAAAAAGCATGTGAAAAAGGTCTTGGGAAATTTGCCTCTTTTATTGGACATCCAACCGAATAATATGTTGATTGAAGCCTCCATAACGTTCTGGGACAGTGAAAGATCTATGTTTCACTTTGGAAACATAGAAACGACCCCTCTCTTTAAAGAAATAGGGGGATTCGTTGGACTGCCTTGGGACAGTCCCAGTTTATTGGTGCCAGAAAACCGTACCGCTAGGGGGTTTTTGAAAATGAAGCGTCTAAAAAAGAACAATAATTTGGAGTGCCTGAAGAAATCCTACATGCCCTTTGACTATCTATAGGAACGATATGGTCATAGCAAATCCTATCGTATCTACCATGATGAATTCTCTATCACTTCCTTGGGTTATATTCACCGCAGGGTTTTTGTGTTCATCGTTTGCTTCCTGGTTATGATAGTGTGTCCGATGCAAGGGGACAAAATTCATACCAGACTGGCCATAGTAACAAAAACCCTAATGGAGGGGATTTTTTATACCCAATTTTTCCCTTTAAATGCAAAACTATGCATTAGAATCAATTCATATTTTTTTCATAATTTCTACATTTTTAAATTAATTTATCCCAGTATTTTATTTATATAAACAATTACAAATTGCATCACAAATGACTTTATAACATTTCATGATTTAATTTTGCTATTTATAGTCATATTAAGTTCAAATTATTTCACAAATGGCCAGATTTTACACCTTTTTGTTACAATTGCAATAACTTTGAATTTGTAGCCCGTGCATACATTATTGTGCTATATTTATCAGAAAATGGCTCATAGTATTTTTTGAATATTGAATAACTATTTTAAAATATTTCTATGTATGAAAATTATTTTTATACTTTGGTAATTATTTTATAAATTAATTTAGTATTTTTGGAATATTGAGTAATTATTTTAAAACATTTCTATGTATGAAAATTATTTTTATAATTTGTTAATTATTTTATAAATTAATTTTTATTCAATGACTTGGGTATTTAATAAATAGCCCCTTTGTTTTCAGACCTAACCCCTTTCAAACTAGCCCAAAACCCCTTTTAAACTTAGCCCAAACCCCTTTGGCCCAAATACACACATGCGCAACCCAATTGCCCATTTAATCGCGGTCATTGATCATCTTAATCAAAGGTCCACAAACCCCTTTCCATAATTAAGCCTAACTTATCCCCCCCCCCCTCCCCCCAGCCTTCTCATTCTCTCCCTCTCACCCGTTGTCATCATCTCCCTCGTCTATCAAACTCTCTCGACCTAACCCTAATTCTAAACGCCGTCACCGGTGTAAACCTCCACCTTATGATGCTCCCATGTCTTCTCCTACCAGCCCCGGCCCTCTACACGCCATGGCTCTTTGATATCTTGGTTCCTTAAGAAGATCTCAAGGAACCCAATGGGTTCTGGTTGAAACTTGCCTGTCTAAGGCCATTTTTCGTTTGTGAGTAAGAATTTATCCTTAGTTTTGTTACGAATCTATGGGTTCTTAACCTATTCTCTCATCTCTAATGTTTTTTCTGAAATCCCTAGTTCATTGTTATCGATTCTTCTCAGATCTTTATATATCTGAGATGATTTTTGTATTATTAAGTTTTCTCCCTCAAAAATCTTTTGTTTAATTGATTATTCCGACTTTTCCCTAAATTAGAGTTCATCCCAAATTGTTTTTCAAAGGTCCTTCTGACTTCTAAGTGTTTAATCAATTATTCTTACATCTTCTTGACTGATTTTTGCAAGAGTATTCAAACCCTAGTTGATTCTATATGATATACTGATTTATCCAATCTTTGCTTTAATTTTGGGTCTTTCTGTGTTACCAATCGTATTAATTTACTCTGCCTCTTGGACTTAAGCATTTTCTTGTCAAATCTAGTGTATTGTGGATTTTGCCCTAATTAATCTCTGTTAGGGTTCAAACCTATTTTTCGGGCTAATTTCTATATTTTTGTGAGGTTTACTTAGTCTAATCTCTATTTATGAAAGTTGAGTATTTCTTGCCGGAAATCAGTGTTCTTTTGAAAATTTTGCTGATTGCTTTACTCTGTTAATGATTCGTATGCATAGATTTATTTGTTTCCTTGTTTATGACCTTAATTGGTCATCTCTGCCTTATTTGATTGCCTTTATACTTTTGAATTCTTACTGATTCCTTTATTTGGTATGGTTTGGATTCTGGCCTTAATTAAACCCTTGTTATTACCGTTTGATCAATTACCCCTAATTAAGGGAGTCTATCCCGAACCCCTTTATGTGATTGGATTCTGTGACCCTATGATTTCCCCAATTGACTGATTTCTGATTCCTTTTACCTTATTTTGTTCTACTCCTAAATTGCTATTTATACACTCTTGTCTTACCTCTCAACACATGAACAATTTAGTTTAGAATACACACACACTCTAAAACTCTCTCTTCCTTCTCTGCTACTTGTGCTAACTGTTGGTCTAGCCGGCTGAAAGCCAAGGCTAGACAGTGGAACTTTACTTTCTTTACATTCTGCACTTTGCTTCTTTAACTGGTATGTCCTTAGTTCAATTCTGAAACTCACTCTATGTGTTCCATGTATGTTAATCCATGTCTCTTTCTGCTCTAACTTAATGGTGTATGTATTCAATTGTCTTCTTGTTTACTGCTTTATTCGACATGTTTAAATTTTTTCCTCTCTTGTTCAAGTATGTAATCATCATGTCTTAGTCTTACTTGTTTTGTTTGATACTTGGCCAGCATGTTTATCCAGTCCCTATTTACTCCCCTTAACTAGTATGCTCATGACTTCGAATGTATTTGATTGATCCTAATTGGTATGACTAATGCACCTCTGTCTTCAACATGACTATTTCCATCCTCGGTCTCTGTGTCTTAATTGCCTATTACCATAACTGACTTGTTAAGCCTCTGAATCAATAAACTCCTAGTTGTTCTGTGCATTTGTTGTCCTATATGATCCCCCCTTGTACCATGTTCATGTGTTTCTAATGTGAGCTATCTATGTTCCCAACCCCCTGACCATCATTTGTAAAGTTGTTTGTTAAATGGTTGTGAATCTGGGCATTCTATGATTGTGTGTCTGCTTGTTGAATCTTTGTTCTCCTCAGAATTTATTTAAAAACTGTTTTCCACCCTTAGTATTTTCTTAAAACTTTTTCTATTCCTGAAAACCTTTTCATTCCTAAAAGTTTTATCTCTATACTATTTTACTAAGCTCTTTCAAACTATGTCAAGCACTCTCACTTCTACTCTTAGATTATTAAGTTATGCCCCTCCAGTGTGTGTACTGCCTAGGAATCCATGAGATTCCTCCAAACTCTGGCACACTGGGGCTGGCCCTTCCACACTGCACATAACTAATTTTCTATTTAAGAAAGGGTCTTGGTGTGAGCATTGCCCGGGATCCCTAAGGTCCTTAGGGAACTTTGACACACCAGGACACCTTGTGGCCTATGAGACTCTGGGCATCTGAGATTGTTTTGAAGGCCTGGCGTTCCCAGGTTTACTTTGGGCCTAATTTAGGCTCCCTATAGTATGGTTTATATTTACTTATGTAATTCATTCACTTCTTGTCTGTAATAATCAATTTTGTAAACAGATATTGGGGGAAATTAGTAAAATGACCATTCTCTATGTGCATTAGAAATCCTACTTTAAGATCGTATTTGCATTTTCTTTAAATCATGCCTATGTCGTCTAAATAAATAACTGTCTTTTGTATAAAGATGTTTATAAACAACCCCAACACATAGACACCATGTGCTAGTATAAATACGCATGAAATCAACTTTTGTAACATTCAGCAACATGCCTATAGGACTTAATCAAGCTCAAATTGGTTTAACTAATTCCCAAAATTCTGATTGCATGTTTATAGAGTATTACTGATCCACGCCTAGTCAAGCCTTAGGTAATTAAGGTCTTAAAAAACTATAAAATTGTGCTCTATTTATTTGTGAAACTGCCCAGGTTCAATACGTTGTAAAATCAGTAGGCAAACTGATTAGGTTTCTGTCACTTCGTTTTAAAACATAATACTGCACATTCTCTATTTGTCATGCTCACTTAGATATCATGTTCTAGGATCTTTTATGAAACATCTGAAATCTTGCTGTTTGAGACATGCTAATTGCCTGTTTATTTGTGGAGGTAAACATGGGCCCTTAACTGTTGTCTTACTTGATAGTCATGTTTGTTCTTTGTTGTCACTTAGATTTTCCTTTTTAAACACTTTAGGAGATTCTAGAACTTCCTAAAAATAGAGGTCCTAAACACCTTCGGGACCACAAGGAAGGGACGGGTAATGTGCACTTAGAGTTCGTTTAATTAAAATCGCTTTTATAACTGCTAAGGGGAGGGTAATTGGGTGGTAGAAGGATATGATGACCTGTGCGCTAATACCAAGCGTAGCCCCTCTAGTTGAGGAAGGATTACTGAGTATTGTACAGAGTGTGATCCTATAGGATGATAACTTAGGACTCCCCTATCTTATTTGCATATGTGTGCTCAGACTGCTTACCTTTTAAACTCCTTTTATCTTATTTACATATGTGTGCTTAGACTCATTATCTGTTAAATGGCTAATTTACTAAGTAATTTTGGTCGGGACCCACCATTGTGCGCCTCGAGGGGTGCCTAACACCTTCCCCTCAAGGTAATTTCAAGTCCTTACCCAATATCTGGTAATGTAGATTGGTTTCATGAATTACTTGCATTAGGTGCCCTAGCGCACCATGAATTCATTAGGTGGAGACTCTTTAATTTCCATACCCCTTTCCCAAAAGGAAGGGAGTTGTCCCAAATGAATGCCGAAACCCGATTCTGCGAGGAGAAAAGGGGGCGCGACAGCATGGCGACTCTGCTGGGGACTTTAGGCTTTTAGCATAACAAACTTGTTTTTTGTAAATTAGTCTTAAGCATGCTTCTTTTGTTAATATGTTGCACCCTTTCCCTTTCCCCTTATTTGAATTTAATTGCCCGTTTTGAAGCATTTATGATTTCCTTTACTGCAGACACTGGCTTATTTCTTTGTTTTCCTTTCTTAAATGTCTTTCAATTATTAAATACCACATTTATTATTTTCTTAACCTGCAAATACATGACAACATGTTATTTACTAGTTGCGTAAATCATGCTCAACATCATATTCGACTCGTGCGTAATCAATCCTTTAGGAACACTTGATGAGTGGTTGCGCTCTTCCTATATATCACCCTTTAAATTCGGAAAGGCTTATTTGCTGTAAAACTAGTCGATCAACGGTTATGTGCTTTTCCCCCTCAAGTTGTCCGCTTGAGGGTACTAGTATAGACCCCTATAGCAACCTTACTCTGATTATAATAGTACATGCATCATGGTCAAACCTAGCCGGATTAGTATGTTTCCACATAATAACCCTTTAAGACAAACCTTATCCAAAAGTCCACCAGGGTTTCCATAATACCAATGGACGTAACCACGTTTTGTGCATTAATTTTGGAGAACTAAATGCTAATATGCTAATCATTGATATATAAATATCGAATCTGGAGGTGGAAGGGGCCTAACCTTATTTATTTTGCAGAAAATGAGGCACGAGGTCCCCAGGTTCGCATGGTCCAAAATATACCACCACTACTACTAGACTGGTGGGAAGATCTTTCCTCAAGTGACAAAAAACATGTGAAGAAGGTCTTGGTAAATTTACCTTCTCTGTTAGACATCTTGCCAAATAACATATTGATAGAAGCTGCAACCATGTTCTGGGATCGTGAAAAATCAGTATTTCACTTCGCGGATATAGAAATGACCACGATCCTACAAGAAATCAGGGAATTTGCTGGGCTACCTTGGGACAGCCCTGGGTTATTGGTACCAGAAAATCGCACTGGTAGGGGATTTCTAAAAATGATGGGTCTGAAAAAGAACGTCGATTTGGAGTTCTTACAGAAATCTTATATACCATTTGACTACTTGTATGAGATACGGTCATAGAAAGTCCTACCGTATTTTCCATGATGTTTTTTCCATCACTTCCTTGGGACATATTCATCGCAGAGTTTTTGTGTTCATTGTTTGCTTCTTGGGTATGATAGTGTTCCCAACGAAAAGGGAAAGAATTCACACTAGAATGGCTATGGTCACCAAGACTCTAATGGAAGGAATCGAGGGACAGACATACACCATAGTCCCTATTATTATAGCTGATATTTATCAGGATTTGGACCTCTGCCAGAAAGGGTCCAAACATTTTGAGGGTTGCAATTTGCTGCTGCAGTTGTGGTTAATGGAGCATCTCCAAAAGGGACAATATCGCCAAGAGCTTCCACGAAGGGCGTGGAATGACCATATCGCCTTCCATCACGCTAAACGGATGACTTATATTCCGGATAGGTTTGCTCAACCAGAGGTTCTAAGGAATGGGTGGAGTTCTTCGACTGTTTGACTGAGAATCAGGCTCAGTGGATGTTTGAATGGTTCCCTAATGACGAGTTCATCATCAGGTCAAGGGACACTCCTCACTTGGTGTTGATCGGGTTAAGATGAATATACTATTATGTTCCCATCAGGTTTTTGAGGCAGGCAGGCAGGAAGCAGATCATACCACGGGTCGCAAAGATAAGTCATTTCCAGGCAGATTTTCAGGATGACGACATCCCTTACATGTGCCAAGCTCAGCATATGTGGCACTCAAAGATTATTGTGAAAAAAGACACAATCGAGACAGACATGTATCATGCGGGACATGCACCCTTTTACTCAGCTTAGTAGGAGGATAACTAAGCTAGGAAAGTTGAGCCAGGAATCGCTCGGGGAAACAGGGTCATAGACGAAGATGCAAGAACCCAAGTAAAGTACAACAAGTTGCGTAAGAGGATTCATGACTCCAAGGCCGAACATGAAGAGATACACGAGACAGACAAGAGATTAATCAGGGAATGGAGGGAAATGGCTATCACCTACAATGAAAGGGTAGAATATTTGGAACAGAGTTTGATGGACTTAGAAGGAAAGACAAGAAAGAGGGTCGCTGACTGCCAAAATGCTGAAGGAAGTGAGGGAGGACATTTGGCAAGAATATACTTGTTGTTGGGAATGCGCGAACTAGGGGACTTGATTGATGGAGCCAGAAAGATCAAGCCTGGCTAAGGTTCTTCTAGGACCAAGTGGATTAGATTTACCTGTTTTTCCTAAATGTAATAAGGCCAAGTACCAGTAGTGATTTGTCTTTTATTATCCTAGTGTCGTTTTAGGATTCTCTATTTTTTTATATTAATGAAATGAGGCATATATTGGCATCTAAGTTCTCCAAAACAACTTGTCACTAGGCCCACCTCGGGCACAACGAGGCTCCCAAAATAGGACGTAAATTTACATTCCGCAATATGTGTTTAAATACCGCAAATACTCTTTTTAGAACTCTCACTGACTTGGCTACCTTTTGTTTTTCTTTCTTTATTTTGATTATTCCCATTCCCCAAAGGTTGGTTCACGCATACTGGCATCATCAGCTTACCATACTAGATCCAGGGGTCCTCCATCTTCTCCTCCTCCTAGTCCACCAAAAGGCAAAGGGAAAGCAAAGATGGATGATTTGAACGACACTAGAAAAGACAACAACACACATGTTGAACATGCAGAAGCTTCTGATGGTCGAGGTACTCAAGCCTCAAATGATGTGGTATCTCGACTTGAGCAGAAAATACTAGAACTCCAAGGTGAGCTCGAGCAGGTCCGGAGCTTAGTAAATCTATCCTCACACTCAATATCCCAGATGTCAACCATTCAAACACTCTGAACCCCGTACCATCGCAAAACACACCCAACAAACACCCACAGAATCCTCCTGCACCTCACCATTATACAACCCCACAACAAAATCAAACTATCCCACCAAAGTACCAGCAGAACACCTACCACACTCCACAAAACACCCCGCCAGTCATTCTTGAACCCCAGAATTCCACCAATGATCATCATTATACCCAAGCTCCCGGTCACCAAAACAACCCTATATACGTGGAAAATCTACCTCACTCCACTCAGCTCGTATCCTATACACCATAATTCTCTGAGAAGGACCTACTCATTAATAACCTGGCTGAATATCTCAAGAAGTTGACAAGTCGGGCTCAAGGCGTCGAAGGGAGCAAAGGGATAAAAGGTCTGAACTACGAAGACCTATGCATACATCCCGATGTAGAACTACCGGAGAGTTACAAACCTCCCAAATTCGAAATGTTTGATGGAACATGTGATCCAGGGTTCACCTGAGGACTTATTGCGACAAGATTCTAGGGGTCGGAAAGGATGAAAGGATCCGAATGAAGCTTTTCATGAGGAGTCTTATAGGAGAGGCTTTATCCTGGTACATCAACCAGGATCCTAAGAAGTGGACCAACTGGGTGAGTATGGCGTCTGACTTCATGGACAAATTTAGGTTTAACACAGAGAATGCGCCGGATGTCTTCTACATTCAGAACTTAAATAAAAAGCCCACTGAGACCTTCTGCGGGTATGCCACTCATTGGAGGTCAGAAGAAACCAAAGTCAGGCCAGCATTGGATGAGGAATATATGAACAAGTTCTTCGTCAAAGCATAGGGTGCGCAGTACTATGAAAATTGATGGATATTGAAAACAACAAGTTCTCTGATATCACCAAACTCGGAGAAAGGATTGAAGAGGGCATTAAAAGAGGTATGGTGACAAACTTTGAAGCATTGCAGGCCACAAATAAAGCATTACAGTCAGGGGGTTTATCGAATAAGAAAGATGCGGGAACAATAATGGTCGCCCAAGGACCCAAAACTCCTCTTGTATATCAAACCTCTCCACTTACATACCAAGCACCTCCACCCACATATCAACCATCACCTCCCAGATATTCCCAGCCAGCCACTGTTCATCACACATATAATTCCCAACCCTCTCACTTTCAGTCACCTTCAACCAGCCCAAACTACCCAAAATCTTGACCTAACTTTGATCGCAGACCACCTAGACAATACACTGCCATTGCCGAACCCATTGCCCAGCTGTATGAAAGGCTTAAGGTTGCTGGTTATGTCACTCATATCCCTGCTGCGACCGTGGAGAATCCATCCCAATGGGTCAACCCAAACAAGACCTGTGCATATCATTCTGGCATGAAAGGGCACACCATTTATGAGTGTCGAACACTAAAGGATAAGATCAAGACCTTGATTGATAATAAGGTCATTCAGGCAAAAGAAGCTACACCCAACGTCCGCAACAACCCCCTCTCAGATCATAGGGGTGAAGGTGTCAATATGATAGAGACTGATGAGGAATGGGATCCCGAGGGATCGATTGTGCTTATCAAAGAGGGTGACAATCCTAAGAAACCCACAGTCACGCTCAATCCTATTATAGTACAAATATAGCCACCAGTGGAGGTTGACATAAATGCATCAGTTCCATTTAATGTCGAGATAGCACCCCCCGTAACTGCGCATATTCCATTCGAGGTGGAAGTAACCACGCCTTTCACAGTGACGGTGTCAACCACGCCGCCTTTCAACACTAAGGCTATACCTTGGGATTATGTGGCCGAAGCTAGAAGAAGAGGAAAAAACAAAATAGAAGAATCTGGCACTGCGCAAGGGATGACCAGAACGGGAAGAGTCTATACACCAGAGCATTTGGGAAAATCCAGTAAACAGGCTTCTAACAGATCGCCCATTATTAAAATAGGCCCAGACAACCTTTGGAGGAAAGTGCAAGCAAAATAATATTCAGTCACAGATCATTTGACCAAGACTCCTGCTCAGATATCTATCTTTTCACTGCTACAGAATTCAGAAGTGCACAGGAATGCTCTCTTAAGGGTGTTAAGTGAGGCATATGTACCTAACAACATCACTGGAGGAAAAATGTCCAATATGGTGGGACAGGTGCTGGAAAGTCACAAAATCACCTTCCACGAGGACGAGCTGCCACCCGAGGGTTTGAATCATAACAGGGTACTACATATTACCGTGCAATGTGAGGACAATTTCGTTGCCAGAGTTCTGATAGATGGGGTATCCAGTCTCAATAATTTGCCCATTGACAACGCTGAAGAGGTTGGGAAAAGGCCTGTATGAGATACGAGAAGGGACCATTAACGTGAAGCATTTGACGGATCTAAAAGGGATACCATTGGGGAAATCAATCTATGTTTACAAATGGGCCTACATGGTTTGATGTCGAGTTTCAGGTGTTGGACATATCCACATCGTATAATCTATTGTTGGGATGGCCATGGATACACGCCGATGGGGCTGTGGCATCAACTTTGCATCAGGCTATGAAGTTTCAACGGAACCATCAAGATTTGATTATCCATGGAGATGGGAGCAACCCCATTTACAACCGTCAGACTATCCCGGTGGTTGAGAATAGAAGAATGCTCGGGGGAGAAACTTATCATCACATCGAGCGGGTCAATGCAATCGAAAAAGATAAGTGGTGGAGTAGCAAGATAGAAAGTATACTAGCATGGAGAGGATATGAACCCGGCAAGGGTCTTGGCATAAACCTTCAGGGTATCTCTAAGCCAATGCAGTTGAAACATTATGGTACAACCTTTGGGATAGGGTATCAGTACACCTGGCAAGAATACAATGACTGGTCACCACCGTGCTGTGGTCCGTACTATCCACTTGAGCAGCCTGTACCACACCTCAGTCATACTTTCCAACATACCGACATCATATGGGGATCAGAGGAGGAAGAAGCATTGGCCGCCTTGAGGACCTTGTTCCTAGAGGATGAGGACATGGACTGTTTTGTAATTGTTGATGAGGAGGAGGAGGAAGGACCTACCGTCCGAGCTGTGGAGAAAGGATCATTCCTCAAGAATTGGACACATCCAGTGCCCGACAAGTCCCGGGGTAGCAAGGCTGAACAGTAGTGTTATTTTGTTGTTTCCTAAGAAAATAATTTCCCTTTTTGAATTTGTTTTTAATAAAACCTCCAGCATTCCAAAAATGTTGTTTAAATTATTGAAAATCGCTTTTATGTTTCAATGGATCGATATTTATTATTACCATTTTCTCTCAAATCTTTATTTATACAGCATTACTATTTCCTGTATTGATGAACCAACAATTGTGACATGTAATGAGGCAACGGAACAAAAGGATAGTGATTCAGAAGAAGAAGATGTCATACCCGAGAAATCGTTTGGGAAGTAGAGGATTTTGAGAACAAGCCCAAGTCCAACCTGGACGAAACTGAGATAATCAACTTAGGAGATTCTGAAACTGTCAAGGAGACCCGCATCAACATTCACTTATCACCATCAGAAAAAGAAGAGTACACACAGTTCCTGAAAGAGTATGAGGACATCTTTTCATGGTCATACGATGATACAACCTGGTAAAGTACATCTATTGTGGCTCACAAGTTGCCCACAAACCCAATGTATCCTCCAGTAAAGTAGAAACTCAAGAAATTCAAGCCTGATATGAGTTTGAAAATCAAAGAGGAGGTCACCAAGCAAATCAAGGCCAAGGTCCTCAGGGTGGTTGAATACCCAACTTGGTTAGCCAACATCAGGCCAGTTCCTAAGAAAGATGGGGAAGTCAGAGTCTGTGTTGATTATCGGGATCTAAATAGAGCAAGTCTCAAGGATGATTTCCCGCTTCCAAACATACACATTCTGATCGACAACTGCGCCAAGCGTGAACTCCAGTCCTTTGTAGATTTCTTCACCGGTTATCATCAGATCTGTATGGATGAAGAAGACGTAGAGAAAACAGCCTTCATTACACTATTAGGAGTGTACTGTTACAAGATGATGCCATTTGGTCTAAAGAATGTTAGGGCCACCTATATTAGGGATATGAATACCATTGTCATGATATGATACATAAGGAGATCGAGGTGTATCTGGACGACGTCATCATCAAATCCAAGAAATCCTAAGATCATATAGCAGATTTGAGGAAGTTCTTCGACAGACTGCGAAAGTACAACCTGAAATTAAACCCTGCAAAATGTGCATTCGGGTCCCTGCCAGAAAGTTACTTGGGTTCATTGTCAGTCGTCGAGGGATAGAATTGGATCCATCAAAAGCCAAATCCATCCAGGACTACCACCGCCGAAGAGTAAGAAAGATGTAATGAGTTTTCTAGGAAGGCTAAACTACATCAGTCGGTTCATAGCCCAGTCCACAGTCATATGTGAGCCAATTTTCAAGATGTTGAAGAAAGATACTGCAACTAGTTGGATCGAGGATTGTCAAAGGGTTTTCGACAAGATCAAGGAGTACGTATCAACACCACCTGTTTTGGTCCCGCCAGAGCCAGGAAGACCTTTGTTACTCTACCTCTCAGTGTTAGATGGAGTCTTCAGCTGCGTTCTGGGATAGCACGACGAGACAGGGAGAAAGGAACAAGCTATCTATTACCTGAGTAAGAAATCCACTCCATATGAAGCGCAATACTCTTTATTGGAACGTACCTGTTGCGCCCTGACCCGGATAGCTCAAAAGCTGAGGCATTACTTCTGTGCTTACACAACATACCTCATATCAAGGATAGATCCCCTGAAATATATCTTTCAAAAACCTATGCCCACTGGCAAGGTGGCTAAGTGGAAAATCATGTTGAGTGAGTTCAACATTGTTTATGTAACTCAGAAAGCAGTCAAAGGACAGGCACTGGCAGATCATCTTGCTGAAAACCCTATGGAAGGAGAATACGAACCCCAAAAAATGTATTTTCCCGATGACGAAGTGATATTCATAGGAGAGGATATTGTTGAATCCTACGACGGTTGGAGGATGTTCTTTGACGGAGTGACAAATTTCAAAGGAGTCGGTACTGAAGCTGTTATTCCTGCCAAAGGGGAGATTCCTTCTTTGGGGATCATACAGGAAGCGGAGCTCAGTGATGTAGAATAGATAAGGAACAGTTATGAGCAGCTAGCCCTCATAGACGGAAAGAGGATGAATGCAGTAGGTCACGGGCAACTTTATCAGAACAGAATGTCCAGAGCTTTCAACAAAAGAGTTAAGCCCTACCTCCATATTTGAAAAAGGCTAAGCTCTGCCTTCACTTCCATGAGGCTAATCCCTGCCTCCACATTTGCATGAGGCTAAGCTATGCCCTCACTTGAATGGGACTAAGCCATGTCCCGAATCTTGCATGAGACTAAGCTCTTTCTCCATCTGCATGATGCTAAGCCCTGCCTCCATATTTGCAAAAGGCTAAGCTCTGGCTTCACTTGCATGGGACTAAGCCCTGTCCCAAAATCTTGCCGATACTAAGCTCTGTCGCTCCGGTACTATCTATTTTCTCTTCTTTCGGGCTAAATTCTGCCCTCAACTTCACAAGAATAAACCTTGTCTTATTGCTCTTAACATCATGTTATTGCATCTCATGGGCTCAAATATCGCCAACTTGTCCAAAGGCGTCATAGTCTAAAGGCATCATCCTCATAGCCGGAAGACACCATGCCATGGCCTGAGGATCTCTCAAAGTTGCATATCATTATTCAAAGGTGTCATGGTTCGGAGGCACCATTTTCATGGCCCGAGTACATCATTTCATGGCCTGCGAATCCTTTGCTGAACAATTCATGGCCAAGGCATCATGACCTAAAGACGCCATCCTAACCGTCCGAAGACAATTCTCATGGTCCGAAGACAATCTGCATCATGTTTAAGTTCCCGCACAAATATATGTTCGCAGTATCTCTTTACTTGCAGGTGACCCTATAAGCAACCATTACCCCAATGGGATCAATCCTGCTCCATTTCCTTCATATTATCTCAAACATGACCAATCACCATAACCATTCTTCACCTATCCCGAAATTTCGTGACTATCCTTGTGGTAACCTCATCGATATACTCCGCTGATGAATCCAGAACTACAAACGACCTGATTCCTATAAAACCATGGGTATGTAGGCAGCTCGGAAACCAGAGTGCGGCCTATGTCTCTCAAAACACCTTACTCGGTCAAAATTGGCCATCATATCTTTACCCGACAACTCTTTCATCATTCCCGGGTAAAGAGGGGCCGTTGTTGATACCCAATTTTTCCCTATAATATTTTTTAAATGAAAAAATATTCATTAGCATCAATTGATATTTTTTCAATAATTTCTACATTTTTTAAAATAATTTATCCCAATATTATATTTATATAAACAATTACAAATTACATCACGGATGACTTTATAACATTTATTGATTTAATTTTGCTATTTATAGTCAAATTAAGTTCAAATTATTTACAAATTGCCAGATTTACAGCTTTTGGTTACAATTGCAATAACTTTGCAATTATAGCCCGTGCAAACATTATTGTGTTATTCTTTCATCTTCTCGACTGATTTTTGCAAGAGTATTCATACCCTAGTTGATTCTATATGATATACTGATTTTTGGGTCTTTCTGTGTTACAAATAGTATTAATTTACTCTGTCTCTTGCACTTAAATATTTTCTTGTCAAATCCAGTATGTTGTAGGTTTTGCCCTAATTAATCTCTGTTAGGGTTCAAACCTATTTTTCGGGCTAATTTCTATATTTTTTGTGAGGTCTTACATAGTCTAATATCTATTTATGAAAGTTGACTATTTCTTGCCGGAAATCAGTCTTCTTTTGAAAGTTTTGCTGATTGCTTTACTATGTTAAAGATTCGTATTCATAGATTTATTTGTTTCCTTGTTTATGACCTTAATTGGTCATCTCTACCTTATTTGATTGCCCGTTTAATTTTGAATTCTTACTGATTCCTTTATTTTGTATGATTTGGATTCTTGCCTTAATTAAAACCTTGTTATTACCATTTGATCAATTACCCCTAATTAAGGGGATCTATTCCGAACCCCTTTATGTGATTGGATTCTGTGACCCTATGATTGCCCTAATTGACTGATTTCTGGTTCCTTTTACCTTATTTTGTTCTACTCCTAAATTTCTATATATACACTCTTGTCTTACTTCTCAACACACGAACAATTTAGTTTAGAATACATATACACACTAAAACTCTCTCTTCCTTCTCTGCTACTTGTGCTAACTGTTGGTCTAGCCGTCTGAAAGCCAAGGTTAGACAGTAGAACTCTACTTGCTTTACATTCTACACTTTGCTTCCTTAACTGGTATGTCCTTAGTTCAATTCTGGAACTCACTCTATGTGATCCATGTATGTTAATCCATGTCTCCTTCTGCACTAAATTAATGGCGTATGTATTCATTGTCTTCTATTTTACTGCTTTATTTGATATGTTTAAATTATGTCCTCTCTTGTTCAAGTATGTAATCAGCATGTCTAGGTCTTACTTGTTTCGTTTGATACTTGGCCAGCATGTTTATCTAGTCCCTGTTTACTCCCCTTAACTAGTATGCTCATGACTCCGAATGTATTTGATTGATCCTAATTGGTATGACTAATGCACCCCTGTCTTCAACATGACTATTCCCATCCTCCGTCTCTATGTCTTAATTGCCTATTACCATAACTGACTTGTTAAGTCTCTGAATCAGTAAACTCCTAGTTGTTATGTGCATTTGTTTTCCCATATTCTCCCCCTTGTACCATGTTCATGTGTTTCTAATGTGACATCTCTATGTTCCCAACCCCCTGACCATCGTTTGTAAAACTGTTTGTTAAATGGTTGTGAATCTGGGCATTCTATGATTGTGTGGTTGCTTGTTGAATATTTGTTCTCCTCATAATTGATTTCAAAATTGTCATCCACCCTTAATATTTTCTTAAAATTGTTTCTATTCCTGAAAACCTTTTCATTCCTAAAAGTTTTATCTCTACACTGTTTTACTAATCTCTTTCAAACTATGTCAAGCACACTCACTTCTACTCTTAGATTATTAAGTTTATCCCCTCCAGTGTATGTACTGCCTAGGTTTCCATCAGATTCCTCTGAACTCTGGCACACTGGGGCTGGCCCTTCCACACTACACATAACCAATTCTCTATTTAAGAAAGGGTCTTGGTGTGAGCATTGCCCGGGATCCCTGAGGTCCTAAGGGAACTTTGACACATCAGGACACCCTGTGGGCTATGAGACTCTGGGCATCTGAGATTGTTTTGAAGGCCTGGTGTTCCCAGGTTTACGTAATTCAGGCTCCCTATAGTATAGTTTATATTTACTTATGTAATTCATTCACTTCTGGTTTGTAATAATCATCTTTGTAAACAAATATTGGGGGAAATTAGTAAAAAGGGGAGGGATTCTTATATGATTTTTGTGGGGAAACCGGGTAGAAATCCTGCTTTAGGGTTATGTTGTGTTATTCGCATTAGAAATCTTGCCTTAGGATAATTATGTTTAGTGGTTTGCATATTATAAAATATGTTATAAGCTCATTACTTCATTATCACGAAATTCTGCTGCTGCATAAGTCATAATCACCTAGAAATCCTGTCGTAAAGCTACGGCTGTAATTCTGCCTAATAACATGACCATTCTCTATGGGCATTAGAAATCCTGCTTTAGGATCGTATTCGCATTTTCTTTAAATCATGCCTATGTCGCCTAAATAAATAATTGGCTTGTCTATAAAGATGTTTGAAAACAACCCCAACACATAGACACCATGTGCTAGTATAAATATGCATGAAATCAACTTTTGTAACATTCGGCACCTAGTCCAGCATGCCTGTAGGACTTAATAAAGCTCAAATTGTTTTAACTAATTCCCAGAATTCTGATTGCATGTTTATAGAGTATTACAGATCCACGCCTAGTCAAGCCTTAGGTAATTAAGGTCTTAAAAATTGTAAATTTGTGCTATGTTTATTTGTGAAATTGCCCAGGTTCAATACGTTGTAAAATCAGTAGGCAAACTGATTAGGTTTCTGTCACTTCGTTTTAAAACATAATACTGCACATTCTCTATTTGTCACACTTAGATATCATGTTCTAGGACCTTTTTCTGAAACATCTGAAATTTTGATGTTTGAGACTTTCTAATTGCCTGATTATTTGTAGAGGTAAACAGGGGCCCTTAATTGTTGTCTTACTTGACAGTCCTATTTGTTATTTGTTGTCACTTAGATTTTCCTTTTTAAACACTTTAGGAGAGTCTAGAACTTCCTAAAACTAGAGGTCCTAAACACCTCCGGGACCACAAGGAAGGGACGGGTAATGCGTGCTTACAATTCATTTAATTAAAATCGCTTATATAACCGCTAAGGGGAGGGTAATTGGGTAGTAAAAGGATATGATGACATGTGCGCTAATACCAAGTGTAGCCCCTCTAGTTGAGGAAGTATTACCGAGTATTGTACAGATGTGATCCTATAGGCTGATAACTTAGGACTCCCCTATCTTATTTACATATGTGTGCTCACACTTCTTACCTTTTAAACTCCTTTTATCTTATTTACATATGTGTGCTTAGACTACTTATCTGTTAAATGACTAACTTGCTAAGTAAGTTTGGACGGGACTCACCATTGTGGACCTCGAGGGGTGCCTAACACCTTCTCCTCAAGGTAATTTCAAGCCCTTACCCAATCTCTGGTAATGTAGACTGGTTTCATGAATTACTTGCATTAGGTTCCCTAACGCACCATGAATCCGTTAGGTGGCGACTCTTCAATTTTCATACCCATTTTCCAAAAGGAAGGGAGTTGTCCCAAATGAATGTCGAAACCCGATTATGCGAGGAGAAAAGGAGGTGCGACAGGGATCGAGGGGAAAACATATACCATTGTCCCTATGATCATAACAGACATATATCGGGCCTTGGATGTTAGCAAAAAAGATTCAAACACTTTGAGGGTTGTAATCTGCTGCTACAGGTTTGGTTGTTAGAGCATCTCCAGAGAGGTCAATACTGTCAACATATATATTTTCATCACCCTAAGAGAATGACATATCTCCTAGACAGGTTTCCCCAACCAGAGAGTTCTATAGAATGGGTACTGTTTTTCGACAATTTGACTAAGGATCAGGTTCAATGGATGTTCGAATGGTTCCCTACTGACGAGTTCATCATCAGATCTAGGGACGCTTCGCACTTGGTGTTGATCGGGTTAAGGGGAATATACCCTTATGTTCCCATCAGGGTTACGATACAAGCAGGCAGGAAGCAAGTCATAGCGCGGATCGTTAAAATGAGTCATTATTGGGCAGATTTTTAGGATGACGACCTCCCATACAAATGTGAAGCTCGGCATATGTGGCACCTAAAGATTATTTAGAAAGGGACACCATCAAACCAGACCGATATCACGCAGGGCATGTGTACTTTTACCTATCATGGTTGGAGGACTGCATAGCAGGAATGGTCGAATCAGGGGTCGGTCGAGGAAACAAAGTCATAGATAAAGCTGTCGTAGCACAGGTGAAGTATAACAGGCTGCACAAAAGGGTTCACGAGTCCGATGCCGAGCATCTGGAACAACAAAAGAATGATATGGAATTAGTCAATGGATGGAAAGAAACATCTACCAGATCGAATGAAAGGTTAGAATATCTGGAGTAGAGTCTGATGGAACTGGAAGGGAAGATGAGGAAAAGAATCATAGACTTCCAGAATGTCGAAGGTATCGAATGAGGAAATCTAGCAAGGGCATACCTGTTATTGGACATGTGCGACCTGGGGAACCTAATCGATGGAGCCAAGAGAACCAGGCCTAGAGAAGGTCCTTCTGGAACCAAGTAGATTAGGTTTATTCATTTTTGCTTTTCGAATGTAATAAGGCCAAGTGACATTAGTGACGTATCTTATTTATGTCGTTTAGATTCATCTATTTTACATTAATGAAATGAGGCAATTATTGGCACTGAAGTTCTCCAAATCAACTTGTCGCTAGTCCTACCTCGGGCACAACAAGGTTCCCAAATTAGGACGCGAATTTACATTCCCGCACTATGTGTTTAAATATTGCAAATCCTCTTTTTGGAACCCTTACTGACTTGGTTACCTTTTGCTTTTCTTTCCTTTTTGATTATTCCCATTCCCCAAGGTTGGTTCACACATACTGGCATTATCATCATATCACACCAGATCCAGAGGCCCTCCACCTCCTCTTCCTCCAAGTACATCAAAAGGCAAAGGGAAAGCTAAGATGGATAATACAAGTGGCGACAACACCGCACATGCTGAGAATGTGGAAACTTCTGATGGTCGGAGTACTCCGGCACCAAATGACTTGGTTTTGTGGCTTGAAAATAAAATACTTGAACTACAACGGGAGCTTAAGCAAGTTCGTAACTTGGCAAACCTCTCCCTCACACAAAACGTCCCAGATATCAACCATCCAAATACCCAAAAATCGGCACCTCCCCATAATGCACCCGACCAACGCCCGCAGAATCCTCTTGTACCCCATCAATATATAACCCCTCCTCAAAACCCTTTACCCATACCTACACCTCCTCAACATTGTAACGACCTAGCCGGTCGTTCCGTGAGATTAGCCCGATTTCCCCCATTTCTACTTTATCATATGTTGTTTAGCCTATTTATGTTTTGTTGGGTCGGTTGGTTTGGGTTCGGAGTGGTCGTAGTTAGAACAAAGACACTTAGTCTCTTAAACTAGCCTAATAGTTGGAAAAGTCAATTGGGAGTTGACTTATTGGAAAACGACCTCGGAATGCGGATTTTGTTGCTTGGGTAACTTTGTTAGGTGATTTGGGACTTAGGAGTGTGTTCGGAATGAAGTTTTGATGTCTGGTGTAGAATTAGGCTTGAATTGGCGAAAGTTAGTTTTTGGCGATTTCCGGGTCGGCAGTGGAAAATAGGATATCGGGTTCGGAATGGAATTCAGAAGTTGGAATAGGTTCGTAATGTCATTTTTGGATATGTGTGCAAATATTCAGGTCAATCGGATGTGTTTTGGTTGGTTTCTGCGTCATTGGAAAAATTTAGAAGTTTTAAAGTTCATAGGTTTGAATTTGATGTAATTTTGGTGTTTTTGTGTTGTTTTTGGTGTCTCGAAGGCTCGACTAAGTTTGAATGACGCTATGGGGTGTGTTGGTATGTTTGTTTGGGGCCCCGAGGGGCTCGTGATTGATTTCGGATGGTTAGCAGAGGTTTGAACTTAGAAAATTGCAGAAAATAGTTGTTGGTGTAAATTTACTGGTGTGGACGCACCTACGGATAGGGAGCCGCAGGTGCGATGGCCGCAGGTGCGAAGAACCTTGCGTAGGTGAGAAAAGATGCCAGGCTGGAGGAATCCGTAGGTGCGATACATGGGTCGCACCTGCGAAGTCGCAGGTGCGGAAAAGGGCTCGCAGGTGCGAAGTTTGGACTGTTAGTGGGATTTCGCAGGTGTGCACCTGGGACCACAGGTGCGGGTCCAGGTGCGAGGAATTGTCCACAGGTGCGGATAAATAGGAGCCTCCGCGAAATTTTGGTCATTTCTTCCATTGTTGCATGCGGGTTGAGCTTGTTTGAGAGCAAATTGAAGGGGGAAATCGAAGGTCTTCAGTGGAGGTAAATTTCTCGGCTTAACAACTCGTTTCTATGTTATGTTGTGACCGATTAGGCTTGACATTTGAGGAATTTAAAGTAGAAAAGTTGGGAAAAATGGGAGGAAGTTTGGAAAATTCTTTTGGTGATTTGAGCGGGCAATTGTGGTCCGATTGAGGTGTTCTTGGTATGTGAGAATCGTGGGAGGATGAGGATTCTAGCGATGTAAATTTTGTAGAATTCCAAGACGTGGGCCCGAGGCTCGGGTTTGGCCGAATTTCTATAATTTTGTATAAATTGATAATTTCGATTGGGTTTTGTTCTTTTAGCGTATATTGATGATGTTAATCTAGTTTTGGTTAGATTCGGAGCAATCGGGAGCCAATTTGAGGGGCAAGATCATCGCGAACTAGTATTGTAGACCGGTAGAGGTAAGTAATGGCTATAAATCATGTCATGAGGGTATGAAACCCCGGACTTCATATTTCTCACTGTTTTTAGAACGGCGCATATGTCGGATGACGAGTATGTGGCGCGCACTGATTTTTGGATTGGACTTGGTCCTCTCCGCGGCAACGATTGAGTTGCGTATTTTTACTCTAAACCATATGTTAAATTGTGTTCTAAAATCGTTGATATATTGGGCTATAAGCCATGTTTGGGGCATCGTGCCAACTTGTTTGGACCCCTTGGGGGCTTTTTACTGCTATTTCCTCACTGTTGATTTATGATTTACACTTAGTCATATTATGTTTAACTGATTTCGAAACTCAACCTTATTTACACTGTTTTGAGAAATCAAATGATGCTTTTGGGTCGAGTACCCCGTTTTACTAATACGCTCGAGGGACTTTTGAGAGTTTCTGACTGAGTGAGGCCGAGGGCCTGTTTGTGAGGATATGATACGCCACGAGGTGGCTTGATATTAGTGCTTAGGCTGAAGGAGCCCCTCCGAAGTCTGTACACACCAGTGAGCGTAGGTACCTACTGAGTGCGAGTGTCGAGCGACGAGTGACTGGGAGGGATGAGTGACAGTGAGGTTGCCCGAGGGGATGATACTGAGTAGTTGTGAGGTGCTGAGTGATGTTCTATCCGAGGGGCGATTTATGATCCATGTTTTTTCTCGAGGGGCTACTTATGATTTATTTCATTTTACACTAAATTCTTCGGTTAATTTTATTTCTGAAATTGTTGGAAAGCACATTTTTCAAAGGATTTTTCTGAAGTTGGCTTTTAAGGCATGTTGATTTCATATATCTATGTATATACTGTTAGAAAGAAAGGTTGTGCATATTGTGAACTGATGACATTGATTTTTATGTGTTTCTTGCCGCTTAGACTTGATTTATTTTCATTACTACTGAGTTGGCGTACTCGCATTACTCCTTGCACCCTTGTGTGCAGATACAGGTGCTGATACTGAGCGTTAGCCATCTATTATGTGCGGAGCCGGAGTTTGGGATATAGAGGTAGTTGTTCAGCGTCTGCAGAATCTCTGTTTTCCCTTCTTATGTTGTACCTAGTTATTCGTTCGGAGGTTTTGTATTATAATAGTAGACTTTTGGCATGTACGTTAGATGCTCATGACATGTTGACTCCGGTTTTTGGGGATGTTTTAGACTATTTAGCTCTTTATTTTGCCTAATGGATTCAGTAATTCTATATACTTTATGAAATGTTTGAAAATGGTTGGGATTTTGGAAAAAACCTGTAATTATGTGATTATTGGCTAGCCTAATTCCACGATAGGCACCATCACGGCCGGTTTAGGATTTGGGGTCGTGACAAACATCAGCATCTCCCGACTCAATATCCGCAGACCACTTACCACACTCCTCAGAGTACCCCACAACATATCTCCGATCCCCAAAATTCAACCAATGATTACCACTATACCCAAACTCCTGGCCTTCACCAAAATAAACCCCATATACGTGGAAACCTTACCCCACTCTACTCAACCAATCTCATATACAGCAGAATCCGCCGAGAAGGACCTGCTCATTAAGAACATGGCAGAGAAGATCAAGAAACTCACAAGCCGAGTTCAGGGTGTTGACGGAGGCAAAGAAATCGAAGGTCTGAATTACGAGGATTTGTGCATTCAGCCAGATGTGGAACTGCCGGAGGGTTACAAACCTCCCAAGTTCGAAATGTTTGATGGAACGGGTGACCCAAGGGTTCATTTGAGAACTTACTGTGACAAGCTCGTAGGGGTTGGAGACGACGAAAAAATTCACATGATGCTATTCATGAGAAGCCTCACTAGAGATGCATTATCTTGGTACATAAGTCAAAATCCCAATAAATGGGCTAATTGGGTAAGCATGGCGTCGGACTTCATGGACAGGTTCAGATTCAACACGGAAAATGCACCGGATGTCTTCTATATCTAGAATCTCAAGAAGAAGCACACTGATACTTTCCACGAGTACACTACTCGGTGGAGGTCAGAAGCAGCGAAGGTCAGGCCGGCATTAGACGAAGAGAAAATGAACAAGTTCTTTGTTAGGTCTCAGGATCCACTATATTACGAAAGATTAATGGTAATAGAGAATCAAAAGTTCTCTAATATCATCAAGCTCGGAGAAAGGACCGAGGAAGGTATCAAAAGTGGAACGGTGACAAATTTCGAGGCACTGCAGGCCATGAATAAAGCACTACAATCAGGTGGCATATCAGAAAAGAAAGAAGTGGGAACAGTAATGGTTACCCAAGGCCCAAAAACTCCATTTGTATACCAAACTCCACCCACATACCAACCATCACCTCCCAGATATTCCTAATCATCTACCGCCTACCATACCTATAATTCCCAACGATCCTATTATCAGTTACCTCCAACTCGTCCAAACTACCAAAAACCCATGCCTAATTTTGACCGCAAACCACCCAGACAATACACCGCCATTGTTGAACCCATCGATCAGTTGTATAAAAGGTTGAAAGTTGTTGGTTATGTCACCCATATTCCCGTTGTGGCAATGGAGAATTCATCTCAATGGGTCAATCCAAACAAGACCTGTGCATACCATTCTTGTATGAAAGGACACACTGTTGACGAGTGTCGCACCTTGAAAGACAAGATCCAAACACTGATTGATAATAAGGTCATACAGGCAAAGGAAATTGCACCTAATGTCCGCAACAATCCTCTCCCAGATCATAGGGGCGAAGGGGTCAATGTAATAGAAACTGATGAAGAGTGGGATCCCGAGGGGTAAATCGGGCTTATTCGGGAAGGAGATGATCCTAAGAAGCCTGCAGTCATGCTCAATCCCATTGTGGTACGGAGAAATGGCCAATATGGTGGGGCAAGTGCTAGAAAGCCACAAGATCACTTTCCATGAGGACAAGCTTCCACCTGAAGGGTTAAGTCACAACAAGGCACTGCACATCACAGTGCAATGCGAAGATAAGTTTATCACCATAGTTTTGATAGATCGAGGATCTAGCCTCAAAATTTGCCCGTTGACAACTCTGAAGAGGTTGGGCAAGGGTTTACACGAGATACGAGCAGGAACGATGAATGTGAAAGCGTTTGACGGGTCTCAAAGGGCTACCATTGGAGAAACTAATATCTGCCTGCAGATGGGTCCCACTTTGTTTGATGTTGAGTTTCATGTGCTGGACATATCCGCCTCCTATAATTTTCTGTTGGGGCGACATTGGATACATGTCGTTGGGGCTGTAGCATCTACTTTGCACCAGGCCGTGAAATTCGAGTAGAATCATCAAGAACTAATCATCCATGGAGATCGGAGTAACCTCATTTACACCAGTCAGACTGTTCCGGTGGTTGAAAACAGAAGGAGGTTAGGTGGAGAAACTTACCACCGCATCGAGCGTGCTAATGCAATCGAAAAGGATAAGTGTTGGAGTAGAAAGATAAAGAGAATATTGTCATGGAAAGGGCACAAACCTATCAAGGGGCTCGGTAAAAACCTTCAGGGTATCTCCAAGCCAATACAGCTGAAGCGCCATGATACCACCTTTGGGCTGGGGTATCAATACACCTGGCAGGAATACGATGATTGGTCACCATCGTGGCGTGGTCCATACTACCCTATTGAACAGCCTGTACCGCACTTAAGTCAGATTTTCCATCAGGCCGATGTTATATGGGGGTCAGAGGAAAAAGAAGCATTGACAGCATTGAGGAATTTGTTCTTAGAAGATGATGATATGGACTGTTGTGTGATCATCGAGGAGGAGAAGGAGGAAGCCCTACCATCCAAGCTGTGGAGAGAGGATAATTCCTCAAGAACTGGACTGTTAGACCATCAAGAGCCCGACGAGTCCCCGGGTAGAAAGCTGAATAGCATTGTTTACTTATTTTGAAAATGATTTCCACTTTTGCATTTTTTTTTTAAATAATATATTCAATGTTCCCAAAATGTTATTTGAGCTATTAACGCTTTAAATAGCTCGATGTTTTATTATTACTGCTTTTCTCTCATGTTTTATCCCTACAGCATTACCATTTCCTATCTTGATGAATCGACAACTGTGACATGTAATGAGACAACGTAACAAAAGGACAGTGATTCAGAAGAGGAAGATGTAATACCTGAAGAGATTGTCAAAGAGGTAGAGGATTTTGAGAACAAGCCCAAGTCCAACCTGGACGAAACTGAAATAGTCAACTTGGGAGATTCTGAAACCATCAAGGAAACACGTATAAGCATCCATTTGTCACCGTAGGAGAAATAAGAATACACTCGATTCCTGAAAGAATATGAGGACATCTTTTCATGGTCATACAACGATATGACAGGGTTGAGCACATCCATAGTGGCTCACAAGTTACCCACAAATCCAATGTGTCCAACCGGTGAAGCAAAAACTCAGAAAATTCAAGCAAGACATGAGCCTGAAAATCAAGGAAGAAGTCACTAAGAAGATCAAAGCCAAGGTCCTCAGAGTTGGCACGAGAAACTACCATTCGCCTTACTCGGATACAGTACCACAGTCCGCACATCAACCGGGGCAACCCCTTATCTACTGGTTTATAGCATTGAAGCTGTCATTCCCGCCGAAGTGGAAATTCCTTCCTTGAGAGTCATACAAGAAGTCGAACTCAGTGACGCAGAATGGATAAGGAGTCTCTATGAGTAGCTATCGCTCATAGTCGAAAAGAGGATGAATGCAGTATGTCATAGTCAGCTTTATCATAACAGAATGTCAAGAACCTTCAACAAAAAAGTCAAGCCAACACAGTTCACACCGGGACAGTTGGTGCTGAAAAAGATCTTTCCACATCAAAATGAAGCCAAAGGAAAATTCTCACCCAAATGGCAAGGTCCTTACATAGTTCACAGGGTATTAACAAGAGTAGCACTCATACTCACAGAGATGGACGGAGAAATCTGGCCAAAGTCTATCAATTCAGATGCATTCAAAAGATACTATGTGTAAACCATTTTATGCTTCTTCATATGATGTAAATCGAGCTACGCTCAACCTGATTCCCATTTAAGAGCGGATACGTAGGCAGCCCTGTGGGTTCGGTCACAATTCAATAAAAATTTCTATTTCCCCCAAAATCATAAACTGGGGCAGAATTTTGAGGAGGACCCTCAAAATTCTAAAGCAAGTTCAGCCAACCGCAGCGTATGGAGCAGCCCAGAAAGTCATCTAGTTAGCTGGGGCAGAATTTTGAGGAGGACCCTCAAAACTCTACGGCAAAATAAGTCGCAATGTCTCTGATTATGTAACAGTTACTAGTTCATATAACTTATTTCTAAACTATATACTACTATGTCTTTTGAAAATTATGTACGCATGCTTTTGGAAAAGAAACTTTGCTTTAGCAAACTCTACCCTAACAAATTGAGCAAGATCCTCGGACAAAACGGAGCAGATCAAGCAAACAAAGACACGAACCAACCACCCCATGCAAAACTCACAAATTCTCTTTGGATGCAAGACTATGTTATCATAATAAACACCGTCGCAACAACACAATCACTATGCACGAAACATATTGTGAGCTAAGAACACTTCGCTCTTACTCTTCTCTTTGCATGAGACTAAGCTCTGTCTCCACCTTGCATGAGGCTAAGCCCTGCCTCCCACTTGCATAAGACTAAGCATTGCCTTCTCCTTGCATGGGACTAAGCACTGTCCTAAAACTTGCATGAGGCTAAGCCATGTCTCTTCACTTGCATAAGACTAAGCATTGCCTTCTCTTTGCATGAGACTATGCTCTTGTCTCAATCTAGAATAATGCTAAGCACTGCCTTCTATTTGCATGAAACTAATCGTGCATAAGGTTAAGCCCTTCCTCACATTTGCATAAGGCTAAGCATTGCCTTTTCCTTGCATGGGACTAAGCACTCTCCCAAATCCTGCACGAGGATAAGCCCTGCCTCTCTATTTGCATAAGGCTAAGCATTTCCTTCTCCTTGCATGGGACTAGGCACTGTCCCAAAACTTGCATGAGGTTAAGCCATGTCTCTCTATCTGCATAAGGCTAAGCATCGGCTTCTCCTTGCATGGGACTAAGCACTGTCCAAGAACTTGCATGAGGCTAAGACCTACCTCCCTATTTGCATAAGGCTAAGCGCAACCTTCCTTTTGCATGGGACTAAACACTGTCCCGAACCCCGCACGAGACTAAGCATTGTCTCTCTTGCATTATTCTCTTCTCTCGTGCTAAGCTCTGCCCTCAACTTCATACAAGACTAAGCCTTGTCTTGTTGCTTCTAGCATCATGTCTTTGCACCTCATGGGCTAAAATATAACCAACTTATCCGAATACGTCATAGTCTGAAGGAACCATCCTCATAGCCGGAAGACATCATTCAATGGTCTGAGGATTTCTCAAACTTGCACGTCATCATTCAAAGGTGTCATGGTTCGGAGGCACCATTTTCATGGTCCGAGAACATCATTTCATGGACTGGGAATCCCGTATCGCATAACTCATAGCCCGGGACATCATGGTCTAAGGACTTCATCCTCAACCGTCCAAGGACAATTTTCATGGTCTGAAGGGAATTTGCATCATGTCTAAATTCACGCAAATTTATACACATATGCTTGCCGTACATATTTCGATTTGCAGGTGACTCAGTGAGCAACTGTTATCCTAACAGGAGTAATGCAGCACCAATTCCTCCATACTATTTCAAAACTGACCGCTCACCATAACCATTTCACCTATTCGAAACCTTGTAAGCGTCCTTGTGACAACTTTATCGGTTTATTCCATCGATGAATCCAGAACTACACACGACCTGATTCTTGTAAAACCAGGTATATGTAGGTAGCTCGAAAATCGGAGTGCGACCTATATCTCTCAGATCGCTCTATCCGGTCAAAATTGGCCATCATATCTTTACCCGACAACTCTTTCATCCTTCCCGGGTAAAGAGGGGCAGTTGTCGATACCTAATTTTTCCTATATTATTTTCAAAATGCATATATACTTTCAAAACAATGCATGAGCATCAACTAATATTTTTCCATAATTTTCTATAATTGTAAAAGGATTTCTAATTAATTTATTCCATTATTTTATTGTCCAAATAATTATTAGTTGCATCACAAATGATTTTATAATAATTTTATTGTTTAATTTTCATCATTTACATTCGTACTAAGCTTTAATTATTTTATGAATAACCATACTTACATCTTTAGGTTATAATTGCAATAACTTTACAATAATAACCCATATGTGCATAATTGCTTTATCTTACAAGAAAATGACTTTTTATATTTTTATAATATTAAGTAATTATTTTAAATCATTTTCATGTATAAATAGCATTTTTTTTATCATTTATTAGCTATTTCTATAAATTATTTTATCAAATTTATTGGGTATTTAACAAATAGCCTCTTTTAATTTGATTTTCGGACCAACCCAATAACCATAACCCTGATCCAATACCCATAACCCATAACCCAATTCTTTAAACCCGCCCAACTCAGATTGAATCCTGGCCATTGATCCTAGAAGATCAACGGTCCAGGATCCCTTACCTTTTTTATTTAACCAAACCACCCCCAAACCCTACTCATTTTTACATAGACTGTCGCCCTGAAACCCTCTCCTCCTCTCTTCTCTCTCTCACCCTCCTCCTAACCCGAGCCTGCCGTCACCAAAATCCCTTCGATCCATGGGTTTCTTCTTCGATTATACGCCTTATCCGGCCTCCTATCACTACTGGTTGTTCGACTTTCATGTTACTTGATGGAATCTCAAAGAGATTCGAATAGACGTGGCTCAAATCCCTCATTTTCTCTATGAGTCAGACTGTGTTGACTCTTATGTGTGAGAACTAATATCTTCGTGTTTATGGCTTCAAGTCTCTGGTTCAAACTAGATTTTTCTCACCTATGCTTATGTTTTACTATTTCTGGCTAAATCCATTCAGGTCTTTAGATCTGAAGCGGATTGAGTTTGTTTGTTACTTTTCCTTTAAGATTCTGCTAGTTTTCCTATTGTCGTCAATTGATTTTTGTTTTTCCCTAAAAGCTAGGGTTTTATCTTTTTAAATTTCAGCAAAATATTTCAAACGATTAAGTGTTTTTTCTTTACTTTTTCGACTGGTTCTCATATATATGTCTTCATGTCCTAAGGTTTCTAATTATTCTACTACTTGCTATAATGGCTAATCGTTTACTTCGACCCTGTCAATTAAAAGGGGTTAATTGATTTATTTGCCTAATTAAGGTTTGAAATTATGTTTTCTTTTAAAACTGATATCTCTCTGATGATTTTTACCTATTCTTTCCTTATATGTGATTCATGATTGGTACTACTTTACTTAGTTGTATTACTGGCTTGATTTCTGGGCTTTGATTATTGTGACCGACCTATAAATGGTCTTTGGACTTATTTCTTACCTTATTAAACCTCAATTTTGTCTGATAATTGATTTTGTATGAGATTCTCCATAATTTAAGTGATATTTTCAGGATTCTGTTCTCTTAATTGATTGGTGTTTAGCGCTAATTAATTGGTTAATTGATTTGCCTGCCTTATTTGGTTTACTCTGTTGTATGCTATATAAACCTTTAATTGTTCTGATTTTAAAACACACGCTGAGACACAAGCTCAGGCTCGCAAACCTACACTCACACACTTACACACACACTACTTGAGTTCTTCCTATTTTTGCTGCATTGTCTAGCCGGTTGAAAGCCAAGGCTAGACTCTTGGATTCCAATTGTCTTCACCTTCCTATCTACTCTCCCCCTAACTGAAACTAGCATGCTACTACCCTATCCTGCTCTATGTGTTTGTTTGGTTAATTATCCCAAACTTCAGCATGTTTCCTGTTTAATACATGTCTATATGATTTCACCTAGTGGTAATTAATGAACTAATTAATCCTCAGTAATATGAAACCTTGTTTGGTTCAGCAATATGTTCCCTATTCTGAGCGTGTTTAGATATTGCAAATATGTGTAGCCAATCATGTCTGTTAGTTCAAAGTGTCCCTGTTCTTTGTAAATCACTTTAAGTACTAGTATGAATACTTAGTTGAATAAGTGCTAATTTGTTTAAAACTATGTGATTGTTTGTCTCTTGGCCCAATTCTGTTTGCAACCATGTGATTTGGACCTATTCACTTCTGAAAATTAAATTGTTTTTTTCTAAAGACTGTCACTCTACCCCTTTATATACTATTTTCAAACTTCTACTCTTAGTTATCTAGGTTACTACCACCCCCAATGTGAGAACTTCCTAGGGTCCTTGAGACTCCTCCGAACTCTGACACATTGGGGTTGGTCTTCCAATCTTTCACAATCTGTTTCTCTGAAAAGGGTTCTGGTGTGATCATTGCCCGGGGTCCCTGAGGCCCTTGGGAACTTTGACACACTAAAAGCCCACTTTGTGTATCATGGATGGACCACCAGTACTTCATACTTGCTTTCTTGAAGGCCTGGTTTCCTGGTTGACACTGGGCCTGCTAATGTTCCCTATAGTGTAATGATTAGTATTATGTGATTCATTCGTATTGGGATGTAATAATCTATGTAATAACATATATGGGGTTATTAGTAAAAATATGGGGAGGGGTTTCTATATATCTTTGTTCAAGCTTGGGGTAGAAATCCTTCCTATAGGTCCATTGCATTTATTCCTTATGTGCATTTAGAGATCCTGTCCATAGGGTTCCCTTCTGGCTGTTTATGACTCTGAATTATCCTATTTCGGCATATTAGAAATCCTGCCTATAAGTCTTTTATAATTCTGCATTAGAATCCATGTTCATAGGATCAACACCTATTTCAAATCTCAATGTGCATTAGAGATCATGTATATAGGATCTTCTTTGTGTAAATTATTGAACTTGCTTGGAAATTTGTTAACGTTTCTGCCCAACTAGAAATCATGCTATAGGAGTTAACTAATTCTGTAAACTAGAAATCATGCCTATAGGAGTTAACTAATTCTGCAAATTAGAAAGCATGCATATAGGGTTTAAAGGATAAAAAAACTTGTCTGTTAAAATCAGTAACTCGTTGTCATAGGTCTATAATTAACAATTTTAGATACCATGCATATAGGATTCCATTCTGGTTATCACTTAGGCAAACTTATAGGAATTCTGGAGCTAAAAAGAATTGTGATTTAGTACTGCTTGAAGTTTGCCCATATTCATAGTTTTAACAAAATCAGTAGGCAAACTAATAGGTACCACTGCTCTCTTTAATAAACTGTTGTCTTATATTTTGTTTATGCTCATCTATCTTGCCTATAGGGTCTTAAACTAATAAAAGTTGTCTGTTGGAATTGCGTGCATTTGTTATTTACTTGTGGAGGTTAACATTAGCCCCTATTTTCTCTTTATGTGACAGTCCTAACTGAATTTTGTTTGTCGCTTAGCTTTCTCATTTTTTAGCAACCTAGGTCAGTCTAGAACTACCTTAAATAGAGGTCCTAAACACCTCCAGGACCATAGGTAAGGGACGGGTAGAGCACGTATAAGGTACGAGTTAGAAGCTATTAGAACGCTTAGGTAATAACTGAACGATAGTAATTGGGTAGTAAAGAAGATGATGACATGTGCGCTAATACTATGTGTAGCACCCCAACTTGGGAAAAGTTTCCAAGTATTGCATGGAAATGATCCTATAGGCTAAGAAACTTAGGACCCCTTTAATTCCTGCTTTAAAATAATAGTTGTCTAAAATGCTTTATTTTCCTTTAATGACTAATCCGCTTAATTAAGTTCGGTCGGGACCCACCTTTGTGGACCTCGAGGGGTTCTTAACACCTTCCCTTCAAGGTAATTTCGAGCCCTTACCCGATCTCTGGTGATTCAAACTAGTTTCATGAGTTAACTGCTCTAGGTGCCCTAACGCACCTTAATCCGTTAGGTGGCGACTCTTCAAATACCATACTCCCATCCCAAAAGAGAAGGGAGTTGTCTCATTAAATGTCGAAACCCCGATCTCCGCGAGGGGGAAAAAAGGGGACGCGGCACACCATACTTATGGATTTGGTTGGTACTAATAATTAGGCTCAAGCAAGTTAATCTCTAGCAAATAACTCCCTCATTTAAAATCAACTTCAAGAATGCACTGGGGTTTCGAAATAATCAAGTGACAACAACCAAGCCTCAAGAAGTAACTCAAAAACACTAGTCTACTACATATGCTCAATTTACTCAATTCGGGATATTTCAATGTCACCAATCCGTCCTAATCCATGTACTCTCACAAGAAAAAAAGTCCCAAAATCACCATATTTACTATAACAACACAAGGGACAAATGCACAAAGACACTCACTCTCAACATAGAGTTTCAAGTGTTACAAAATATCATGCCATAAGATTGCCCTTATTTTAATTCACCGCCTATTCAAGAACGTTCAGTTGGAGATCCAATAAGGACTTTTTAAGCTTGTAATGAAGATTTAGGGAAGGTAGGATAAGCATTTGGGATACAAGTGACTACGCCCTCCTTGAATACTACTCACATTTGTCTTTCTTTTTGCACTTTGCTTCTTTTTACACCACATATCCCAATTGACATCTAGTTACCAACATAGAACCACCTAAAAGTACCTCTCTAGTTTTCTCAAGACTTCATCTATTTTTATTTTTCTTATTTTTTTGTTTTATTTTTATTTTTTATATATAACTATTTTCTTTTGGAGCTTGAGTATCTTCATATAAACAACTTTGAGGTATATGTTTCTACACAAAAGGTACAACCCTACCAATTTCCAAATTGACACTAACACCCCCAACTTAGGCTTTTAGACTTATTCTCAACATTCAAGGAGGGACGGGTTCAAAAGAGAGAATTATTTCACTAAAGCGTAAAGGTTGGTAATGAGGTGGCCAAAGAAAAGGTTAACGGCTCAAATGGGGTAAACTAGTGATAATAGTTCTGCAATGGTAGGCTTCAAAAGCTAAAGAAGCTTTTTAAAATATCACAAAGAATGCCTAAGGTCATCCCTCCAACCAAACATAAATAACATTAGCATTGAAACACCACCCGGGCAAGTTCTAGATAATAGAAGTAAACACAAGAATTATTTTTAACAAAAACTAACACACATGGCACATGAACTAATCAAGACGGATCAATTTCACTTTTAATAAGAGAATTTAGAGCAATGTCATGCCAACTAGTGGGCAAAGAGTCACCAAATGAGAAAAAAAGTTATCACAAAAATTATTCTTCCCCATGCAACTTATTTTTTTAATTTTAGAACCAAAATTCGGAGGGGTATCCTTAATTCACGCTTCACATACAAGAGACTAATTTTATTAGTACCAAACAATCCAGAAGTCTCCACATAACAAAATAAGACTAATTCCCTTAAGAAAGTTGTCACGCCATCCATCATAGAAAAAAGTCACCTGGTTCAACACAAAAATGTTCTTTGGGAAGAAACGTAGCATAAAGAAACCCCAAGGAAATACTACTAAAGATATAAAAATAATATAAACTAAAACTACTAAAGAAGATAAAATAAACACTAAAAGAAATAAAAATAAAATAACTAAAAACTGCTAAAGAAAATAAAATAACAAAAGCAACTAACACTAAATGAATTAAAATAATATAAATTAAAAACTATTAAATAAAATAAATAAACAAATAAAGAAAAATAAAATAGAATAAGAAAAGCGACTAATTTGCAAATATATCACCAATCACAAATTATGCTCGGCAAGAGCACATGATAAGCAATAATAAAACAAGCTCGGCGAGGGCACACAACATCCATACCACAACGTAAGCCCGACAAAGGGCACAAATTAAGCATCAATGTACAAATAAAGTGTACTCCCTAAAGCCACCCCAACTAAAAACATTGCAGTGTCCTCACTGCACAAAATCAAAATAAAATAAGAGTAGTTTGAGGGTCTCCCTAAGGTCTGCATCAGACTAGCAAACAGCGGGAGAAAGGCTAATCACTACCGTGAAGAACTATCGGCCTCATCATCATTAGTATCATCAACATCATCACCGGCAGCACTCGACATGAAGGAGTACTCTTCGCTGTCATCGTCATCCTCAACTGGTATCTTCCTGTTCGGCTATCCCCATTTGAAGATGTCCTTGATGCCTCTCCACATCTTTATCATACACTTGCCCTTCTTCTTATTTCTTATTTTCTCCTTTTGGAAGTCCGATTGAAGATCTACATGTGCCTTGGCCATGTTGCCATAAGCTGCCTCGAGTCTGCTAATAGAAGCTGCCAACTTCTCATGAGACTCTGCCTTCTTTTTCTGTGAATCTAGGTAGGCCTTCATGTCTTCCCTGGTAAAGTACTCGGGCCTAGTATGGGGGTGTGAGGGTTGTTATACCTCATTTTAACACGGGTCAAACTAGAATATAACATATTGGTAATTCTGAAGGTTTAATTAATTAAAGAGAGTTGCCACCTAATTAATTATGATGAATTAGGACACCTAAAGTAGGACACCTAAAGTAATATATTGTATAACTCTGTTAATGGTTTACTCAACCTAAAGATTCTAGGTAAGGGTTCAATTAATCTAAAGGGGAGGTTTTAAGGCACCCTTTGAGATCCATAAAAATGGTTAACCGACCGAACTAAGTTACTAAGGCTAATTGTTGTAATGTAAAAAATGATTAATTAATGGAATTAAAAAAAGAAGATAATGACTTTGAATTGAAATAAAGATTGTCATGAAAAGAGTCAATTTCAAAATCACGATTTGAAGAAATTCAAATGATAAAAATCACATGTTGCTTTTAAAGTGGAAGTTACTTCACCACAAAATGAGTTGAGGCCAAAAAGTCTTATCATTTTTTCTTGCTATACAAATGGATAAAGGATCCAAATCAAAAGTGATTTGTCTAAGACTCAAAATGTCAATTTTTGTTGAAACATTGTTATTTAAAGCCACGCTATCTTCTAGCATATCTAAAGCTCAAGAAATCAAATTTAGGTTTTATAAAATAGTGAACTCGTATTTTGTCAAACAGTATCCCAAAACTATGTGCTTGTCCATTATTCTCACACTGTAAGGTGCTATTAAGATAAACTAAAAGAGGAAGTAGGTAAAGAGTTGGTCAGACCATTAGTTTTAAAGTCCTCAACCCAGATGCCATATCTCCATGTCAAAATAATCTATTATTAGCTTGAATATAATCCCTAAGTGAGACTAATCACAAGTTAAAAAAACTACAATCTTATATCCAAAAGAAGAACAATTTGGCAACACAGAGATCAAGGGAGAAACTAGCAACGTAAAGATTAAAGTAGCACAACGGGTAGTCCCCGTCGACATCCCATAAGGATGAATTTTATGGTTTTCGCCGTGATATTCGACATTAGACTAGCACATATAGCGATGACTCCATGTGGTGCTACGGCGTCGTTGAATCCTAAAGTAGGACTCTTCGGCTCCGGTGGGTCATGCAAAATAAGAAGAAATTAAAGAGAAAAAGGGTCAGAAGAAGAATCTGAATCTCAACGACACACATGCTTTGAATAAACAAAATGACAGTAGTCATATTGCAGCAGTCGAAACGTCGAATATGTCGTACATGGGTACATGAATCAGAACATGAACAACTTAGTAAAGTTTCTGTCTTAGCATCCTAAGTCATGCACTATTGAATCGTATTTCCAAACATACTATAACATGGACATATACTAATACTATAAAGGTCAAGAGATGACAACACACATCTTGTTAGCAACGGATTATCTCACACAATGTTTTAAGCTATAAGAAATGATCCCTATAATACATCTAAACAAGAATAAAGCCCTTATCACATCCTATTTCCATAGATTGAAAAACTGGCAGAACATTAAAGTTTACAAAATGACAAAGACTACTTTACACCCTTTAAAAGTTACTCTCATATTAGCAAAGATGTTAGCACTTAATTGTGAATCTTAAGGAAGATCATAAAGGCATAATATTCACAAGATAAACATATGAACATTTTAAAGTCTATTTGAAACAAGCATTTTAAAGCCTATGGGTTTGCAAGTATGAAGGCATTCTTGATGTGTAAAAGAGAATGCAAGTTCTAACCAAGACCTTGAAACAACAGATTGCTACAAATAAATTCTAAGATTTTGTTAATATAGATTATAAACCACGGACTTCTAAAGCCACAAAACAAACAGATTTAACATAGAGAATTTACTAACTTCTTTTGTCAAGGCTCTAATATAAATAGCTTCAAGCTTCTTAAGTAAAAAAAAAACTATTCCTGAGCCTTAGTGTTCATTTTCTTTGGTATTTAATCGTCTATATCCAAACACATAAGTCTAAACAGAATAAAAATAAAAGGATAGGAGGTTGCGAATACATCCAAATGCCATGACTCTTATAAAGTAAAACAAAAACAATAACTAATAACATGGTTTGATCACAAAAATGAATCTGAATACAACCTGAGCTTAAATCATGACTTTTCTAATTTCACAACAATATCAAAATATTACTAACCCATCCTAATGCAACCACGAAAAATAAAACCTAAGATATGCTTTCCTAAGCAAACACCAATTCTTTAAGTGAAAGAACATAATCAGAAAAGGTCGAAGTTTACCTTTTTGTGGGCAGTGAACTAGGGACGTCGATCTCGAATCTACCCTATCATTATGGACAGATCCAAACCTCGAGCCAAAGAAATTCGAACACCTCTATCCCGGCAAGAGTATACCAGGACAGAAGATAAAAGTTTGAAAGTGCTTTCTTAGAGTTTCTAAGGGACAAGAACAATGGTAAGAGTAAAAAAAATAGTAGTGTTTTAGCGGCGAGTGAAGGGTCCTTCAATATTTCACCAAATTCAGTATTTATAGGTGTAAAATTAAGGTTTTTTTTTTGGAGTAGAATTTGGGTAGGATTTCGAGTTGAGATTTTCAAAATCGAGTCAAAGAGCCGTTTGAAAAGGCAACTCAAATCCTTGATGTTGATTTTCTATGCAGCGAAATCAGATTTTCTGAAAAGGAATTTTGGCTTCATGTA